>JAHLJT010002406.1:105572488-105624146 GCA_031308135.1 Acheta domesticus | reverse complement strand
CGCCAAATGATCTCACAATTCACCTTCTCACACTATCTGCACATTAACATTGTCGCCGCAAACTCCTTTCCTGATTTATTTCTGATTCACTACGGCTTCATCCCATTCTCACTACATACCTGTCACAATTATCACGTTTTTCTCCCATCCGCACATCTCAGCCCATTCCACTCCCTCCGCTAATACTCATATTACTTTCTCCAACACAATACACCCAAAAATTCACCATATTACCTCCATATCCCCGTCACAACATTGTCACATTTTCTGTGACCCATTGCCTCAATCCCACCCCAACATTCCCCACAACTCTACCCCATGTCTACAGCCACCAGTATCTCTGTTCGCCCCCTCCATGTCCCTTGCCACATGCCCAGACGTCTCCGACTTGTGTTGCGCCTCCTCTGTTTCAGTATGCCTCTCTCTCTGACCCGACCCCCACTCCACACCCACCGCATCTTCTCCACTGCCTCACAACACGCAATCCCTACCTGAACTCGATCATCATTCCTCTTCTCGTTCTTTCTTCTCCTCGTTCTTGTAACTCTCCTCTGCTCTTACCCTCCCCATCCAACCCCCATTTCCTCTCTGCCTCCGTCATTCTTTCTTCGCCTCGTTTTTGTTACTATCCTCTTATCCTCCCCATCCAACCCCCGTTTCCTCCCCTCCCAGCTTTCTCACACCCTCCTCGTCCCCAAGACGTTTTCTCCCGGCGGCTTCTCCAAGTCTCGTTTCCCTCCTTTTTCCTCAAGCGGCACCGCGACGCGATGGGGCACGCCCCCACCGCCGCCCCGCGGCGCGGCGCGGCGCGGGCCGGCGCGGCGTCGGGAAGTTGGCGGTAACGACGTCCAGACGCTTTGTCGCAAGCAGTAACACACAGGCGGTGTGTCTTAGCGGCGGCGCTTCCAGACGCTTGCAGCCACTCATTGCCGGGAGGTTCCTTTGCGGCTCACCGACGCTGTAAGAGGCCGTAGACGACGCGTGGCGGCGCAGGGCAGAGCAAGGTTTCAGTGACGATTGAGACACAAACTGGGGATCCGGCTTTTCATATGCAGCTGAAGTTATTGGTACTTGGTACGGACTGGGGGGTAATGAAGTTTTCTTTTCCTGAAAGAGGTGGTGAATTCATGTTCAATTTGAGGGGTTGAGAAAGTTAAGTCTCTTTAAGGAAGGGATGAATAAGGAGTGCAGTGGAATATGTCAATAACTTGAATTAAATGCACATGAGCTTTATTATTTAGAGACAAGATATGAATATTGCAGCATTAAGTCTATTCTAATTCTAAATGTTTATTTTATTTTAGAATGAATCTCAACACAAGTTCTTCACATAACAATCTAACTGGCAATTCCAATCACGTTTCCAGGAGACCTGGTGTTTTCTGAACTAACGATTCACATCTAAAGGTTTCCAATGAAACTTCAAGATTTAATCTTATTTAGAAAGTATTTATTCTCTACAATGAAATCCGACAAAATATGAACTAGCGTTTGAGTTGTATTTGAAATTGTCGCAAATTAAAGAACGATTTAAAAGCGCTAAAGCCATGGAAATATAATCGAATAGCTGAAGAGTTTAAAAAAAGTTAAAACTTCAGGCCCGGCCTGGAACTCATGGGCTGCGAACTAGCTTCCCGTGGCGTGGCCCCGTATTCGATTCCCCGTCGTGGTAAAAGTAGAGTGGTAACATTACTTTAAAATCGTCCTCAGTTTCTGTAGCTGTATGACTAAGGAATGCTCAGACAGATGGAAGATGCTAGCTACGGTGAAGGGAAATCGTTGGCCGCATGTCTCCTCTTACCCCTCAAGCGTAGGAATTAAACTTGGCTCTGGCATGGAGCACACCATTAGCTAGCCGACAAATTCGGATAATCATTCCAAAAATGCCAAGTAGTTACAAACAAAATTTAAATCTGTCAGTCAGAACTATAAAGTATTCTTTCAAATGATTATATCAAGTAATTTAGTTTTAAAAACCAATAATTGACTAGAACTGAATATATAAAATGATGTACAAAACATTACAAAGCTCATAAATGTCCTACATCTTTTATTACATTTCAAACTAAGAATGTTGAATTCGGTAACAAGGTTTTTTTTAACTCGATGGTGCTGAAATGCGCCCACAAATTTCCGTAAACAGATGTTGCATTTTCGTTCTCCGCACGTCACGTCGCCGGTTTTTTATACCCAGCAAACGCCCTTTCTTTTTCTCTGGAAACAAAAGTGGATGCGATATGTTGAGTGAAGATCAGTAGTGCCACGAGAGACTGTTCAGATTTTACAACAGCTCGATTCTTCTTTTCCCTTGTGAAAGAAAACAGCACGAAACAAAGGCTTAACTTGTGGGAGTTTTCTCCATACGTCTCTCGTGCTACCTCTAGAGACGACGAGCGATGTAGGATTTTCCAGGCCCCGCGTGGCGCGAAATTGCCCCGCGTAACGCGAACATGGCTCCTGCCAGCCTTTTCTTCAAAACGAGGTCAGAGGGTGTACACACCCACTTTCTCGGAAACGAACGGTGCTGAAATATGTTCTGAACGAGCTCCCTGTTAGGTTGTTAGGGTAAGAGTTCTTCGAATTTAGAAAGGTGGAAAAGATGTTCTTATGCGGATATAAATCTCTGCCAAAATGTCTTTTTTTTAAATGTTTTCATTATGTTTTCGGTCGGGCGGGTATTCAAGGATTTCTTATTTTTTCAATATTTTCAATGATTTCAATATGTCAAAGATATGTATGGATTTGTATGTGAAGAAAAAACGAACACCTCAACAACAAACAAGCGAATATTATTATTATTATTATTATTATTATTATTATTATTATTACTATGAGTGAACACAAAAATGTGAGGAAAGTATGTATTTTTCCCAATAAAGCGACCTCTTGCTCTTCCCAGTCTTTTGAATGGCATAAGAAATTGGAAAAGTTCTTACATAGGTTTCGTAGAAAAGAAGAGTGAATTTCATGATGAACAATTTTAATAATTTTCTATCCTGTCTCACATCCCCAATACTCAAGATAAAGATTCATTTTTCAGTGCAATCTATTGCGAAATATTGCATTCTTAAATTATTTTATGTACAGTTTTTTCGAAGTATGGGAAGGTTTCGTTATTTTTGGAGACATTTTCTGAAGTGTCCATGAGAAGACAGGCGGGTATTACAAAGGAATTTATTCTTTAAAATACTTTTGTTTTACTAAGGTAATTTTTCTTCTCGTGCTTTCCTGGAGTAAAGCAAAGAGCGTTAACAACTACATAACAAGTCCGATTACCATTAAAACGTGTGAACTTTCAAAAATTACAAATTCAAATTCCTTGAGCTTTTTTTTCTAGAGTCTTTCACGAGATAACTGAAGAGTTGGTTGCATACAATTTGCAATATTATAACATGAATATTACGTATCCCTTACAGATAACACAAGAATAAATATATGTATATTTTATTGTGAACTGGTTAATTTCTTTACTTTCACGGGTGTTTATTAATCTCAAACAGCTCTTACGGTCCTATCCCATCCCGCTGTCTCAGGCCCACTCACACCAGCCCATATACTCCGCCCTTCTAGGCTCTTCGTCCTATCTGTCCATCCCGCCAGTTCCGCCCACCCCGCCCTACTAATACGCAACACTCACTGTGCTGGACACTCGGATTGACATGAAATTTTACCAGCTTTTTCAGCACCTTTCAAAACCTCAAACACATTTTATTAACCTGCTATGAAGCATTGCGCCAATTGTGAGGCCGCGGGGTGTGAGTTACGGCCGTAGGGCCAGCGGCAAGTAGCAATTTCCATCCTTCCACAGACGGTAAGGTCGTGAAAGGTCTCAATACCAATTGTCGCAAAAACACTACTTGCAGTACTTCATAGCACGTAAAAATTTGTAAGGTTTATTAAGGTGCTGAAAAAACTGGTAAAATTTCATTTCAATCCTATTATCCAGCACGGTGAGTGTTGCGTGGAAGTCCTGCCTTGCTCAGCTACTCCCCGAAAAAATCTCTTCACCTAGATGCATTGCGGGTTTTATCACTTCCAGTAACAATAATGTTCGTTTGTAATCAATTTGAAGGCGACATTTTGGGATCAAGAATCATCTCGAGTATTTTTACTTTCTCGCTACGAAGTAGGGAGAAAGTTATGTAATGCTGCGCGATAAAAGATATAAAAGATTTTGAAATAAGGTCATGTACAATTTTCGTGTTGGGAATTGTTCCAAGCAAATTCCCCATGATATTGAATAAATATTTATTGAAAATTTCTTTTACACTTTAACTGCATTGTTTTTTATTTTTATTTGTAATTGTGTTAGTACATTGCAAGTTATCCTTATAGATTTTAAACAAATAAACACGTTTCGTTAACTACTTTCCCTCTTAGAATGAAAATAGAAGGATAGGATGAGTGTGGGGTCTAACATGCGAGAGTTCTCGCACGGGTACGCTAGTATTACGATATTTGCGGTAAAAATATTAAAGGTATATTGAATTTTCCCTGGGATAACTTCGTTACCCCCCTTGGTATTGGACGTGTGCAAAATACCTTGGTTAAGTCGAAGGGTTAAACACGTTTTAAGAAATAAGTAGAACTTATGATATGAGTATTTGACAACAACGCAGTCTAAATACTCAGGGATGGAAAATATACTGTAGCTGTTTTTTCTCGACATTTTGTGTATTATAAATGTCTAAGCCGTAAGTATTAGGTTAGGTTTCTATACGAAAAATACATCCCTCCTGCATTTAAATTTTATACAAATGGTTTTTAAAATTTTAGAAGACATCATACTCCCAGAAATCTCTTTTCGTATATTGCCAATCTTCATCTGGATTTGAAACCAAACGTGACAATGCTGAGAGAAACTCATTTTACAACATAACGTGCGGAGGGAATCAAGGTCATTGGGATGGCGAGGGCAGACAGGACGGCGAGGAACATGAGAACACTGAGTCCGGGCAGCTTGGAACACTTAACGAAAGTGGTACTACATTTCGCTACGGAAAGTTTCATTCCGCAGAAGGAAATTTCCACCCCATTGCCTCTCGATATTTGCTTGTTCGTTGGCGCAGAATTTGCCACAGCTTTTCACCAGATCCGTTGCAAGATCTTTTGCCAGTGAATGCACTTTTTGGAAAGGCAATTTTTTAAAAATAATATTTTTCTTTTTGGAATCAATGATAGTTGAAAGGCAGTAAGTTTTAATTTTAAAATTATCGATAAAGTGTAAAAAACGATTTTGGGCCTATCGTTTAAGAACCAAATTTTCTTTATTCTATTACCTCTCTTTTGGGATCAAATTTTCTCTCTTTAAAAAGATATCCAATTGCTCGTTTATACAATGAGTAAATGTTATGTTTGGGTCTTAGTGCTTTTCAGCATTAATCAAGCTTTTCATAAAACAGTTTTGATAAAAATCTTGAAATTTTAATGAGCAATGAAACAAAACATCAACAAATTTTACACTAGAAACCACGGAAATATCTTAGGGGCCGGCGACTTCCAGTGAATAAACATTTTTGTTGATATCTTTAAAGCAAGTGGTATGAGGATACGCTTATTACTTCACCTTGAAATTACAACCTATTGAAAATATTAATTTATCATTTTTTTGTCATTTTTCTTCTCTAAAGTAAGGCTAATTTTCGTAAACACTTTATGCCATTGTGCCATAATACATTAATTACTACCGAATGTTTGAATATAGATGACAGAAATTTGATGTTCATAATTTATTCCAAGATTTTTAATAACGCAAATATCCCCCTACATGTGTATAATAACACAAAGTTTCATCATTACTCTCATTCCGTGAATGCGTGAATGCTCAACCTGTCATATCGCACCCCTGATGCAAGAGGGTCACATTTCCAAAAAATTGAAAATAGGAACACACCCACTTAGAGTCCTCGTTTTCCATTATGTAATATGTTAAAATGTCATATCTTTTAATTAAAAAAATAACCAAGTAATAACAATTCAATTTAAATTGAATTCTTGTTTTTAAATACGCTCGAAAAAACTTCCGAAAGCTCTCCTGCGAAATGAGTGATTTTGGAGTTGTGACCCTGTTGCATTAGGGGTGCGATGTACATTAAATGTATCACGATTGCAGCAGGCAGCAAGAGCAACCGACAAAGCGATGGCGCTGGTAGCGTCCAACGAAGCGCGTAAACAGAGCGCGTTGCTGGTGGCGGCGGTACAGAGGACGACGGGAGCCAGGGCGGAAGTCGTGGCGACGGCGGCGGCGGAAGCAGTAGTGGCGGGGCGGCTTACCCGGCGTTGCAAGCAAGGAGCTGCGCCAGGCGCTGCCCTCTATAGCTTCCGCTCCTTTGGCAACACCACCGCCGTTGCCCTCGCCATTCCGATCCTTCCTGCCCCTCCCCCCGTCCCCCTGCACAGCCACACCCACCCTGCCCTCGCTCTCTTCGCTGGAGACTCCCTACGCCGCCACCGTTGCTGTCTCTCCCAACCGCCGCCCACTGCCGCCTCCCTCTCTTCTGCCTCCATCTGCACTAACAATTGTACCTCCTTTTTCTCCTCCTCGCTTTTCTTCTCCTCACGCACTGCCTCCTCATGCACTTTCCTGCTTCTTATTCACTTCCTGACATTCTATTGCTTCCTTCTTGTCATCTTTCATCTTCTTCTTCCTCCCCACCTCTTTTTTCTCCTCCATCTCTTTCATCTATCTCTTTCCACCTATTTCTCCTACAGACCTTTTCCTTCTTTTCCCACCATAAACTCCTTTTCAGCCTTATGATTCTCCATCTTCTCCTCCTTCCCCTTCCTCCTATTCCATCTCTTTTTCAACTCCCTTTTTGTTCGTTCCCCTCGACATCCCTTTCCCATTATTTTTTATCCTATTAAAATTCATGTTTCTTCATCACTTTTCGCCTCTTCGACTTCTTCTTTCCCTATTCTAACTTCTACCTTGTTTTCCACTAATCTCGAATTTTCCCTCTACCTGTTCTTCATTCCTTTCCCGTCCTCTCATTCCTGTTTCTCTTATCACCTTTTCTTATACTTCCTCCACGACTTCTCTTTCGGGTTCCTTTGCGTCAACTTTATGTCTTCAAAGTTTTCATGTATCTCAACCATTGCTTCCGTTGTGGACACCTTTTTCTCCTACTCCTCTGATTTCTCCACTACATCATTTTCCTTCTCCTGTATTTTTTGTCATCTCCATTTTCTTTTTCTTCTCTCTTCCTTCACCTCTCATAGTTTACTTTTCTTCCGTCATCCTTTCTTCTCGTCTTCTCCCATTTCGTCCTATTTGTTTTCTTTTTTCCGCTTCCTCCTCCTCTTGATAATTTTAACTTTCTCTCCTTTTTCTCCGTCGCTTCTTACTTCTCTTTGCTTACCCCACCGCATTTCCCCCACCACATTCATTACACCACTACCATCATTCTTATAGTCTCATTTTCTTCCATATCTCTTTACTTCTGTTCATGTCATTTCTCCCCTTTTCCCATTACTCTCCATCTCTTAATTGCTTCGTATTAATTTGTCCCACCTCTTGCACCGTTGCTTTACCTTTCCTTCTCCACCCCTTCTAACTCACCATCGTTCTTCTCTTCTGCTCGTCCCTTCTCATTTCCTCCCTTGTCTCATGCGTTTTATCCTATTTCTTATTTTCCTTCACCTCCTCCGCATTCTAATTTCTTCCACCATCACCGCAGCCGTCGTTTAGGTATAAAGCATTAGTGAGAACATTCCCCTGCTTTATCATTCCCTTCATCGACCTATTTTCCTCCTTCTTTCCGTCGTTGTGGCCTTTTCGTGTCCAAAGACTCTTCTTCCTCCACTACTTCATTATCTTCCTTCCCCTTTTACTCCACTGTTGTAGATCTGTTATAGATCTAGTTTCTTTCTCCACTTCCTAAACGTATCCTCTTCATCCTTTCACTCCACTCTCATGTTCAACACTTCCAAACCCTACCGTCTGTATTGTCTCGTTCTTCTCTTTTGCCCTTTCTTTTCTGATTCATTTTCCTCCCTCTTTGTCTTTAGTGCATTTTCCTGCTCCTGCAGTCATCATTCTAATCCTATTTCTTCTTCTTCTCCACTCCGTGCCCAATGTTGCAGATTACCAGAACCTCGTGCCTTCATTACAGCAGCATCTGCCTCCTCCACTTCCTCCACTTTTCCCACTGCCACGACACGTATCCTCCTTCACTGCCTCAAATTTTCCCTCCTGCGCTTCCCACTGCCGCATCTCCCTCTTTCACTCTCTCCTCTGTCTTTAGTATGCATTTCAAGCTTGTTTAGTTACACTGCCCCTTTTTTCTCCATTCTCACCCCTTTCCTCTTCCTTCTCCATTTTCTCACTTTTACCTCCTCCATCAGGGACTCAGGTCATGATAACCTGCCGTTCCCACTATCTCGTTCTTCTGCTCCCCTTTATCTTCCACATCTTCCCTCACCATCACCTCCTCCTCCTACACCGTGTTTCATCATCGTGTTCCTCCATTGCCTCTTCCCCGCCTTGAGCGCCAGGCCTGCGTCACCGTGTCGCAGCGAGGTGGCGCCTCAGGTGTCGGAACCGCGCATCCAACGAACGTACGTGGCGTGTCGCAGTCCTTCACAGAAAGAGAACCCCACCAGCCACGTTGCGCGCGTCTCAGGCTGCGCGGAAGCACATGAACGCGAGAAGAATGGAGCGCTGTTTTGCGACGCTTAGGCGGACCAAAGGGACCGCGCGCACGCAGTTTTATAGCGTCTGAAAGGTGAAATTTTGTTGTGTTTGCGGTGACAGGCGAGAAGAAAAATGGTAGTTCTTGTCAAAGGGTCTACGGTAACAAAGAAAGCGTACAGGTAACAAAAAATTGCAAGTTATTTCAAGACCTGAATTACTGCTGTTGGCGTTCAGTAGACCGGCCGCAGTGTGTGCTTTTGAGGGGAAATAGTTTTTTAACTGTGTTTGTTTAAGTAATTCAGCGCCAAAGTAAATGTTTTTGGAACATTCATGATCAATGTTATTTTGTGCCGGTCGAATATTAGTTATGTTAAGTTTCCGCTAGACGTTTCTACGCAGCTTTAAACGTTGCCCGATCAACATGCTGAAATGCAAATATATCGATCCGAACACAAAGGTATCCTTTGAATATGAACAATTACCAGGTTATCTACTGATACTGTTCGATAATATCACAATAGAGTACTTTAAGAGCTGAAATGGGAGGACTTTTTAAGATTAATAATGTAAGTATTAGGTTTTGGATTGTAATATTCGATGAAACAAGTAAACATTTCCCCTCCTTTATTTTTTGCTATTTTCTTGGAGTGTCATTGTTTAGATCTATCAGTTTGCCCAACAGAAACATTTTACTTCTAAAATAAATCTCTTAATGTCCAACTTTCTGGAAAATGTACTCTCCTGCACTACTCAGGTAGTTATATTAAACATTTTCTGTTGGAAATATTTATTAAATATTTAAGAGAGCCAGAACAAATTCATTCTAAAATCACTCAAAAGCATGAAATGTAATTTTCCCCTCAATAGCCATGATACTATGAAATTAAATCTGCTAATTGTTTCGCAGTATTCACAGTCGTTAAATGGAACGGAAAATTTCTTACATGAAAGTCTCTCCTTTGTCTTCTTTTACGGCAGGTGATGTGCATACGCTTCATAAATTCTTGAGTTAATGTGGCGTTACATTACTTGAAGAGTAATGGAGTAAAAGGAAGGAAATTTGTAGTTTCGCCCAAGAGAAATGTGTTTAACGTCTCTACAAGACTTAGTGAGATAAACTTTTTCTAGAAAGTTCTTATCCTAGAAGAACTTCACCTAGATTTACTATGTATTTTTAACGTACCTCTGACTAGTTTTTCTATCATTCTTCAGATTTCATTTTCATTGACTGTGAAATTCATTTTGATTTTCTTTTAATTATTTATATTCTTTAAACCAGTTGGAAAGTGAAACATTATAGCACATATCTTCTTTGTACATCTACTTGCGCTAGACATATTGTCAGTAGTGAGATTTTGCACCCTCGAACTTGAAGCACTATTGATCTTCTGCGCATGCGCAGATGCACTAAAGTGATGCGAAACTGGAACTGCGCATTGAGCAGAAGATCGAGGTTCGAGGGTGCAAAAACTCTCTATTTACTCGTTTGAAAACAAAGTAATTAAGTGACTGTCGAATTAAGAAATTTCACTGTCACTGATATGATTTTTTCAGTAAGATGCTAGATAATTTTCAATAACAGAAAGAATGTCCCGAATACTCATTTGCAGGTTTTCATTCTCAGTAACTCCTGTACATATTAACACACATTAAATCGAAGAGGGAAAATTATATAACTTTTAATCGAAGTGTGCGCTATTTGATTATAATTATTTTTACAATCTTTAACATTTCAAGATTTTCACTGATCTATATGTAATAAGGATTAAATAAATGACACAAACAAAGTGGAATAATCAGTTTGTTTTTAAAAATATTATTGATGAAATTAATCTAGCTTATGGAGAAATAAGTTTGTGTAGTTCAATATGTCGAAGAAATTGCAATTTTCTTGGGAAAATATAAATAGCTCATTATTTATTTAATGAATAATTCACTCCATTCTAATTATTTATGGAGATGAACATTTAGATGTAGAAAGTATCATCTAAATGTTTTAAACTGAATTTGCTTAATAGAGCTACTCTCTCTAATACTCTGACGAGAAGGTGAACAACCAACATGGAAGCTACTAATATTAGTTTTTATCTTTGTAATTTATACGGAATTTGATCTTATTGTTGAGTTCCAATTAAGCACACCGCGTGTGAGCCAATGGTCTACTCCTTAGATCCAGAGATCAAATCATATTTTCTACCTTTTTTTGCGACATGTCAGAGAGAATCAGTTACATTCAACGTCTTTGCCATATTCTTTGTGATCTTGCGGAGAGAGACTTAATTTTGTGTTTTTATTCTGCTAAAATATTTCTCCTGCCTATTAGATTGTTTCCGTTGCTGTTTTCATGAGCTATGCGTCTTCAAAACTGCCATATATGACCATGATCTTCCAGTAGCTGATGTCTTTTCCAATAGGTTCTTGGTTTTGCTGGAGGGGATAAGTGTCAATTCTCTCTTAAACTCTCTCTCTCTCTCTCTTCTAGTATTATTGGATTAATACAATTAAAGCAACCCTCTGTGGTCAAATTCGACGTCTCGCCCATATACAGAAAAATAAAGCTGCACAAGAACATTCGTCATATAATGCGTATAAACAAGTCGCTAAAGAATCTCCGTCACATATAGCATAACATTTATAATTACCTTCTCCTACTACTTACATAGGCTTACTATATGTAGCAAAACAGTTGTAAGACACGCTACTCAAAACATTGACAACTCCGATCTTTTCGCTAAGATGACGGTTTTCCTTCGACAGGTAACTAACTGTTCCTCTAGCTTCTTAACAACACAAAATTACTGTTGACGGCCCCGTGGCCGAGATCGCTAAAGCAGTAGAGCCGTATGATCTCGAATCGAGGGATCGTGGGTTCGAGTCCCGCCTCTGGCATGGTTCGTTCTTTCTCACCCTATCATCACCATATCGTTTCATCCTCATACCATAACGTTAAATCTAGTAGTGGTTGCTAATGACCTAGTAGTAGATACGACCTTAAATAACAAAAAAAGCATTACTTCTAGCTTATACGATTAAAATACCTGTATGCATGGAAATTGGGAGGCATTCCAAATGATTAAAATTCAGCGACTTTTACCCTACGTAAATAAATATTACGTATTTTCTTTAAATTAATGAAAGTCAAAATATCGGCGGTGTGGGCACTTCCTTGCACTCCTATGTGTTTGTTCTTGCATCTCGCCCTCTTACTCATTGCTAGTATCTCCCTCGCCAGACCCATACGAGCGCAGCGTTGCAGATATGCGGAGAATAGCCGAACTGTATCGACAGCCTCATTCCCCTGTTCAACGCGGCACGTGAATGCTGCATGAGCGCTATACATTGGAAATGAGAGCTGAATGTGTCAATATCTCATGGTGGCAGATGTGTCCACTGCACGGTATTGGAATCGTCACACACAGCTCCAGACAGCGGAGATGCTGCCGACGCTTCGAAAGGGAAACTCTAAATCATCCTCTATTGTCGATGTGAGGAATGGTGCCGGTTGTGTTGCATAATCCATGTTTGGACTATTGAATTGGCTGTTGGGTCACCGTAAATAAAATGTTTTGGGCGGCTGCTGATCTCCGTGTTTTGTGCATACCAGGATGTCGATGTTTTTTAAAGTTTTTTTCTTCTTTCTTTCAATAAATGGAAGATTAATTGAGTTTTTAAAATCAGTAATGTAAAATTTGTTAAAGTGACATAAAGGGACATGTCCGAAAGTGATCCAATCTCGAATCGTTTTTTGAAACTTTTAAATATATATAATGTAGGCCACTGGAAAATACTCGATTAGCAACGTAAACAAAGTTTAGACACATATTTGTGCACAAAATGTTAATATTGTTTGGAATGTACGGTACATGAAGGAGCGGCAATATTTTACGTGCATTTTCAAGAAACAATGTTTAGAACAGTACAAAAAAGTTATATTGTCAGAAGAAAAGCACAAAAAATAGTCCTTTTAAATTGGTAGGTTTTTGAAGTATTTATGGTACTATGACACTATTTTGTGTGAAAAATAATTTTTCATACTCTCAATTATTCTTGGAAATCTAACATCTCTACATTAAAATCAGTATTTAGCAATTTTATATAACTTACAAATGGTACATTATATTTGTAATCAGATACATGTTAAGACAAATTAAAAAGAAAAAAATACTTCCGAAAGAAAAAAAATACTTCAGAAAAGCTCATATTTCTCTGAAAATTTCTTCTTCTTCTTTGATTAAACTATTTTTCTGTGTACAACAAAATTGTAATTCAATGCTACGGATATACTATTTCCGCGCCGTAAGGATTAAATTTAGACATTAATAAGAATTAACTTTATCTACATTTTACCTATTTAACATCCATTTTTATTAGTAATAGAAAACAATTATTATGAAATAATTTTCAAAGTAATGTTCCTTATTGTTATTATAACTTCATTCTAATGTTCCAAGAGAATCAGCAGCACTGTCATGATAATTTTGTTCTCATGTTACAAAATTACACTTTTATCTTTTATTGTTATAGTTTAAAATACATAAATTGTTTATTTTGTATAGCTATTGAAGATAAATATTTTATTCATTTCTGTCGCCTCTTGAAATGTTTTGGTAGTACTAATTTATTTGTATCATTTAT
The DNA here is from genome assembly GCA_031308135.1 of Acheta domesticus. Taxonomy (NCBI): domain Eukaryota; kingdom Metazoa; phylum Arthropoda; class Insecta; order Orthoptera; family Gryllidae; genus Acheta; species Acheta domesticus. Next base: position 105,610,879 of record JAHLJT010002406.1, on the reverse strand, counting down.
ATTACAGCAATCAGTTTAATCCATCAAGGACTACAGCCGACGACATTATGAATTACTTCAAAGAGATTAATGTTTACTGTGACATCTTATCTCATTCCGCTACCTAAAATCGTGTATTTTTTGCTACAATGACCCGTGTGACATGTCGACGGGTCCCGCAATTTTGCCGTTTTCTCCTTCTTAATTACTTTCATTTAATAAGCAGCTTTACATGGAGGTGCACACGAAAGAAGGTAATATGAAAAGAGCATTTAACCGGACCTCCGGCGCCAATGAAAAATTACCTCCTTTGTGCGGGTGCCAGAGCCTTGCGGCGCAGGGGGAGATTGTGGAGGCGGAGGGGTTAGCAGTTGCAGCGGCGTGGGAGAAAGGACTGCAAATGGAACGAAAGCGCCGCGGTGCTGAGGTAGAATACACCGCAAGCTCCAGAAATAGAGATATTTCGAGTTGTTGTGGAAATAGGATTTACACCAAACACAAATAGCTACCTAGCATGCTGTTGCAGGTCTTCTTCTGAAGGGTTATGAAACCACCCCGAGTTGTTTGCGGACTTCGGTTTGGGTGCCATTGGCCTTCATGCACAGTTGCATGATATTTGGATTTCTGGAGGTGAAGAAGTGGTACGTTGATGGAAACCCGATCGGACGCCTTGGTTCGAATATTGTGAATGATTTGCAAGTGATTGCTTTCTAAATGCAACTTACAAACACGGAGTTCAGTTCGAATTCTTATTAGCTTCTTAGTCTGTAAACAATGGGAAATATATTACAATTAAGTAAATAATTGTCTTGTTCTGTAATCTCCTTTCAGTTTTCCGACGCTGTTTAATTGCTTTTCGTTCAAAAATAAACATTTCCCAACGAGTGTCTTTTAAAATTTAAGATCTGTAAAGAGCAAACCAATTTTTTTCTGCTTTCAACAGTAAAGAGAGAGCCACCATTGTTCTACATTGGTCAGTGTATTTATTAAGAACAGTAAGGTATTGTTATTCACATAAAAATCTCTATAAATATATCTAGAACTGTATATTTTATGAGTAGTTTTTTGCTTTTCTTTTGCGAAATAAAAAATCAGAGTCAGATTTTGATGTCTTTAACAAAAACTAGAATGGCACAGACTTTCCCGCATTAGTTTTCTATTTCATTTGGTCTCGGATAGCTTTCCGGACGTAGCTCATACTCTTGCCAGCTGCCATATATCACTGCCCGCCGCCTTTTTTTGACATTTTCTTAATATTTCATTTACCTAATAGTAGAACGGAAATATTATTTTAAGAATATTAAAGAACAGTAAAACCCCGTCGTAAATGACAATTTTCTTTTAAATAATTCGATCCGTTGTTAAGAAAATGGCGTTTAAACGTTACTGTAAATTCGAAACTTGAAGCTCATTTTCACAAACAAATTTTTGGATTTTCGAAAAATTTCATTTGAGTCATTTGAATCACTATAACTCACAATTACAACGGTGCTTACAAATTGCTGGAAATGTGTATAACAACGGTGTGACATCTTTTAAAAAATTACATTTGTGTAATTTTTTAAAGAAAACAAAAAACACGAAATGAATTTTACGTCATATTAAAGAGTGCAATTAGCACTATCCATTTGAAAAGTTCGAAGAAAAAATTTGGAACAATTTATGAGGAAACGGGGTTTCAGCGTTTCTGAAAATGCGGAATTTTTAGCTAGATTTCACAGAAAACGGTTGCGTTTTCGAGAAACTTTACACGACTGACATTATTTAAGGCACATGTACTCGTAAATATAATAATGTAAACAAATCGCCGCTTTTGTAAATATTAACGACGTGAGGGATAAGTTCAAAAAATACCCTTTTCGTACTTTTCGTGGAAGCAAAATAATAAAGTAATATGGCGTTTATTTCGTCTCATAGAGTATAATAGGCACTATCCTTACCAAAAGTTTAAAGAAAAAATCTGGAGACGTTTTTGGGAACATTTTGAAAATGCCCGGGATATTGATACCTTCAAATTTTATAGAATCTTGTTCGAATTTCCAGGCTTCGACTCGAGCCAGATCAACAGGGGTTTCTTCGATTTGGAAGAAATCCTACACATGGTTTAGGCGCTAGTGGTGTTCAAGACGGACAGACGGATGGACGTTTTGAAAAGAACCACTTTTTCGGTATCAGGGGACCCCTAAACGTGTATTCCCGTTGAAAACTCAAAATCTATTTTCCGTAGCATTACATAATATTTCCTATTCTAGGTATATTACTTTGTAATACGTATGTATACGGGAAAGTAATATGTAAAAGCACTTCTCTATTAAACAACGTGAATCTGGCTGAATAATTTCACAATCGTGTTTGTTAATCCACTCAATAGTCACCTCTTGTAACTCTCCAATTTTTTTACCTTCATATTCTAAGGGATGCTAAAGTTCACCACCGTAAAGTTCACCTTTTCGTCTGATTGAGAACATCCCTTGGATTAATATCCTTCACGTGTTAGTTGCTTTAGAACTGTGCCATCATTTTTCGTGCATTAATTATAAGCTTTGTCTCTTCTCACACCTTTTATCGATGTACAGATCCTTAGATCAGCAGCGCCATTGTGGTTCGTGAAAAGACTTCGCTATGCTACTTGGAAGCTTAATTGTTTGCATTGCAATTGTTCTTTATGCAATATTTAAACCAAAATCAAATTCAACATTTCGAAGTCCTGTTTCACTCTTTCTCAACCTGTAGTGTATATGTTGTCATCCATACTGTTATATTGCCCGTCTGCCATCGCTGAGGCCTAGGGTTCAAATCCAGGTCGATCCATGTGGAATTTGTGGTGGACAAATCAAGTTCGTGGCAGGTATTCTCGAAGTTCTCTCGCTTAACCTACCTGGCTTTCACCTTTGCTCCATCATTATTCATTAACACCAATCCATTAGATTCACTTGATCACACCAAGAATGGCTGTAAGGGTTGGAACTGGCATTCGTAATGAAGATACTATCATTTACTGAAAAAGATAATTTATGACAAGCAAAATGATACGTCAAAAGTAGTGCTCTCAGAAGGTTGTGTAGGAACGTCCATAAAGCAGTGATGCTCTGTGAGAAGTGTCTGTTGTGCAAACAGGAATAGAATCATCTAGGAATGTACGCATAGGCCATTCTATTACTTATCTTGAGTACTTCATTCCATTCGCACTGAATTCTCGCTAGTAGTTCGTCATGGTGCACGCTAAGCATATGGGAATCTACAGGTTACCTTCAGCTGCGGCTCTGGGCAGGGTCGCGTTCATGAGCTCGTGAGGATGTGCACAATAGCACTCGGGAGAAGAGGGCAACAGAGGAAGGCAGAAATAATGAAGGAATATTAGTAAAACAGTTTCGGGCTTCTCTGATGATGGAGAGCTACATTATCTACTGCCCCACATTTTAAAGTATTTTCCAGTAGTAAAGATACTCAGTAACTCTCTGTTATAATGATCGTATTTATTTGTTACATGCCATTCAGAATGAAACAATCATGTGGCATACTTCAAAATGTTTTGCTGTTCTTCATTAGTCAAAAATTAATGGAAAAGGTGGGTAGATGTAAGACTACCCTCCACGTGCCTGTATTTTCGTATCCAACAAACAAATAAGCTTTATCGCTTCCCTACATCTGTTTTATTCACTGCTGTCGCCAACATTTTCATTGCGGTCTTCATTATCTCAGTATATTGTCTTAGTATATTATTGAGTTTATTTACTGCTTCGACATATCCATATCTTTTTTTAATTAATAGAGATCACAGTATACCTCCTTTTCTCAATCCACATGTGTACATTTCAGTTCAATAAATGATTGGATTTTTTATGTTGCTTCAAATAAACTTCTGGAGCATTTAAATCGCTATCCGTGATTGCCTTCCCAAATTTCTTAGGACAGAAACCCCCATGGAAACTGTTCACGGGTCAAGACAAGACGACCGAACACGGCGCGGAGGGACGGACAGCTCGCCAAGACGGCCGGAGTGCACGGGATAGCAGCTTCAGCGAAAGCGACGTGACGAGGTCGTTCGTGTCAAGGCATTGCATGGCTAGCAGCACAGCGCCTCGGCCTCCGCCACCGGCGCGCCGATAGCGGCGGCTCCTTCGCCGCCGCGACCGCTATCTGCTCTCTTCGCTCTCGCGAGCGGCGCGGCTTCCGATGCACGTCCCTCCGCTGCACGCTCACGCCCACTCCCACTCCCCCACCACCCTCTCACCAGTCCACTTCCCGCTCCACCGCCTCCTCCGCCTCACTTACGACCTTCCCGTTCCGCCGCCGTTGTCACTTTCCTCCCCGTGCCCGCCACCCCATCCCACCACCAACGCCACCCTCGCGGCCTTGCCGCTCCCCACCCCGCGTCCACCCTTCCCCCTTCCCCACCCCACCACTCCACCACCCACCTCCCCACCCTCACTATGACCTCCCCGCTCCCTCACCGCGCTCCCACCCCTTCCATCCCCTCCCCTTCCTCGTCCCAACTCTCTTCCATCGCCCACTCCCTCCCTGCCACCCTCTTGCCTTCTACCTCCCCCCTTCACCATGCTCTTCCCGCTCCCCCACCGCGCTCCAATCCCCTTTCCTCGCCTCCACCCTTCTCCATTGCCCTCTCCCTGCCTCCGCCACCCTCTTGCCACCTCCCCCCACTTCCCTCATGTCCTTCCCGCGCTACCACTCTGCAGTCTTTCCAGCCCTACTGCCTCTTCGCCAGCCTCATCCCCTTCCCGACACCCTCTCGCACTCACCCTTCCATTGACTGAAGAAGAAACTCTTCTATATCTAACCCCCGTCCCCTTCACCCCAAGCGACCTCTCATGCGGGGGCGCGTGTGTAACTTCGCGCGAGACGCCGCCACCTTCAGGGCAACCGCGCGCCGGTTAACGTAATCTTTACAATTACCGCGTCACGTACCAGATACCGTCTGCATTATAGCGGGGAAATGACGGCGGGGATGCAACGAGGTCGCAATTCGTTTCCGCCAACGCCTGCGTCTCAAAACGCAACGGAGCGGGGCCCGGAAGTCGTGTGTTGCGAAGCTTGTGTGTGTGTGTGTGTGTGCGCGCGCGTGCGTGCGCACGTGCGTACGTGTGTTTGTGTGTGTGTGTGTGTGTGTGTATGTGTGCAGCTACCCGCAGTACTTGACGCGCGCTTCGTTTAATTAAGGCCGACACGGGGGGTCGTAAGTTGGGGATGAACCTGCATAACGCCCCCCCTCGCGTGATGATTACGTAAAATAGGTGATCTCGATTCCAGTAATTCATCGTCTTAGTGCGTCGCCGTCGGATGGGTTACGGGCCCGGGGCGTCTGAACGAGGGAAGGAGGCTGGCAGTGAAATATGCAGATAAGGGTGATGAAAGTGCAGCACTTGGAGTTATGGTCATAAAGCGGCGTGATGGAAGTGGCGCCCGTTCTCTTGTAACTTCGATTGCAGCGTATTGAAGAAGTATATTGGCGATCGCGTTTGGAGATAGTCGTTTTATTTGTGGATGTGTACGAAGAAATGAAGAGAAATTGCGACTGAGAGAAAGAGGAGAAACACTGTTTTTCTACATAAACTTTAAGTTATGGAACATACTAAAGTGTAATGTAATTTGACATTATCATTACGACAAGCTAGAACGATGAGGGTGGCCGCGTTTCTGGGTTGCAGATACTAGTTTTCTTAGTTGGTCGGAGAGAAATGAACTAGTAAAAGAGAAAAATAAACTATGAACTGTCTACGTTCACTTAACGTTATAGCAACTACTATAGAGACTAGTAATTTGACATTACCCTTAATATCTCTTTAACCCCCTTTTCTTTCTTAAGATACCATATAATAGTAATTTAGCAACGTACGTCGTCAGAAAATAAAACCAATCCTTAATTATACAGGGTGCCCGGCGTGGAAACGTCGAAACTTCAAATATAAGCTCTTAAGACAATTCTAAGCATATTTTGTCTAATAAACTACGTGGATATTCCGAATGGTTGAGCCGCAATGAGCACTCAAAACTTGGTTTGAAAAATTGATTTATAGGCAAAAAATTGCATTATACAAGCACATAAACACTCCAGAAACGTATAAAGTGTTTATTATTTACAAAAGAGATGAGTATATTTGTTCAGAAAGAAAAATTAAGCGAGAAATAAAAAAGCAGAAAATAGTACACATTTCAATTGCTATTTTTCTTTCTCGCTTAATTTTTCTTTCTTAACTGTAACAAACTGCATTTAATGTACGATTGATTCCTAATTTATTTCTTCTTGTAAAAAATCACCAAGCTTGTTTCTTCTTCAAGATAAATAATTGATTTTTTATGCTTTTAGATAATACATGTTATGTAAATTCATGTGATTATAATAAGCGTGGTGTGTGTGATAAAAGTGATGGAGATGATGATGATGATGATGTTGCTGAAAACGCAACGTCGTGAATTGCTTACCGTGCATGTAGTAGAAGTTTTATTAATAGTGAGTGAAGGTTCAATTCTCCCATCAGTCGAATAAATTCATTTGAAAACTGCTAGGAATGTACTTTTTGTCCCCTCCTGAAAGCGACGCAAGCTCCAGCATCAATACCCTTGGAGATTTCCAAACGTTTTTTTCGCCATGCTACGGGAAGTGTCCGTGGGAGAATTATATTTTCATCGAGTACGTTGTGTGTTCCTTGCGACTCTTACAACTATTGATCCAATCAATGGATTTTATTTATCGAAGAACTATGTATTTTCAGCGCAAGAGTGACGTGGGTTGCTTACATGTATTTTCCCGCAAATCAATGTGGCGTGAAAATATTTAACGTTAACGAGTCGTGATCCTTTAATGCAGTTGTTTCCTGCGTAATGGAACGAATCTTGTGTTACTGACGTGAATATCCACATCCATAGATTTCCGCGTTCCCCGAACGACTAATTTGGTTTTCGTTCCTCGCACGAGCGGTGTAAAGAGAGACAGATAGGGACTGAGAGAGAGAACGCCCTCACGCCGTTTCCAGTCTTAATAAACCTGCGCGCGCGCGCATTCTCGCAATGATTAATTCGGTTCTCGGCTGCTCGCAATGATTCGCGGGGCGCCGCATAGAAGGAAATGATTCCGCAGGGGCCAAAAGGCGTCGCGCCGCCGCCGCCGCCGCCGCGACTGCCGTCGGAGAGGAGGGGAGGAGAAGGAAGATATTAGGGGTTCCGGGCGGAGCCGCAGGAGCGCGCCACGTTCGCGATTAATTCTCGTGAGCTTCCGCTGCGGTTCCCATGCTCCGTGCGTTCTCTGCAGATGCGCTCTCCGTACTCCCGCTGCCTCCGCCGCCCCCGCCTCCCTGCTTCCCCCATCCACCCTCGCAAAACCCCGCCAACCATGTCGCCCTCCCCCGCCTCCAACACCACCAATGTCCCACCGACCCTATTGTCCCGCCCCCCAGTCTCCATCGCCTCCAATGTCCCATCGACCCTATTGTCCCCGCCGCCCCTGCCGTCCCCCGCCAATCACGTTGCCACCGCCATCCCCACCGCCGCGCCCACCGCCGTCCCAAGAAAACACTTCGCCGTCCCCCAGTGTCTCCACCACCTCGCCGCCTCCGCTGCCTCCGTCGATCCCAATGCCCCTACCTGCCCCCCTTCCGTCCACTCCGTCCGCCCACTCCGTCCACGGCGTCTGCCCGTCCCTTCCACCCCGTCGGTCCCCGTCCATCCCCACGCCACCCCGTCCGCTCTCCCGCCGCCCCTGCACCCCTGCCGCTCACTGAACTTCATCCACCTCTTCTCTTCACGCAGTCGCCGCCCCTGCGGCCATCTCCGCCCCAACCGCCTTACGCCGCTGTTGACAACCAGGCCGCTCCCACCACTTTGAAGCTGCGTTCCCGTTACATTGCTTATCTGTCGCCTCTGACCTTTCCCCACCACCACTCCACAACCACTCCCTCATCGTCTGCCTTTGCCGCCATTTCCTATGACTATGCGTAACAACATCTAATGTCCCCTGTGAGAGTATGTCCGCGAAATTGGCTTTCTAGTTCGAGTACTGTGCCTTGGAGTGGTTGAGGTTATAATTCGAATTCCACCAGTGTCCTGAATGGGTTATTCAAAGACACGGTGTCTTCAACGCTTGTCTCCGTGGTTTCCTCTTTCCCTTTCCAGGAGCATACGGTAAGAATGTTAAATATCGGGAAATATAACATTATATCCTTCTGACCCGACTCCTGTTCTTAGGCCTGGCTTCCCGTTTATATTTGGCACATCTTCACAATCTTCAAGGCTCCCGTTACACTGCAAAGTCTTCTAATGTTAGTATAGAAACCGACTAATAGGTAATGGCAAATCAGAAATGGAAAGAGATTAATGATAAGGAAAAGGAATCGATCACAGATTTCTTACATTATTGAGTTCTTCACCATTTGAGAAATGAATATTTGTATAATGAATGATGAAACCCACGAATCATAATGTTCTCTATTCTTCAACACTAACGTCGTAATTGGAATCTGGTAGAAGGATAACAGTGTTGCTCATATTTGTATTCCGTTTTATACGCACTTTGATCTAGCCTTTCTGTTTTAATGAAAGCCGAGAAGAAAACACCTAATCGCTGTTACACGAATTCCGACGCCTCCGTGATGAGCTGCTTTCCCTGCTGTGAGCCATCTCGGAGTAATCATTTATCATCATCCCTAGACTTCCTTCACCGTACTTCTCTTATCTTGACGTGCCCCGAAAGAGCTCAAATATTCTTTTCTCTACGGCTACTGCAAAATGTATACATTTCTGCGCGTTTTCGAAAGCAGTAACGATGCCGATTTCACAAGCTGTGCGAGAATATTATTCTCGCGCGGCTGTCGACCAATCACATTCGTCTTAGTTCATTCTACACGACAGAGGGTTCTCGCAGTCGCCTACACAGGCGCTGCGTGCTCTTCCGCGACTAGTCGCAACTGTCGTGCGGCAGGTGAACCACGATCATCGTTCTGTAAGGTTAAGTTTGCCCATTTAGTATTTCTAAAATATTTATTTCAAAATATTTATTAGAGAAAGTATAGGCTACTACTCGCGTAAAATGGCTATTATTCACTCCTAGAAATTCCGACACTCGCTCCGTCGCTCGTGTCGTAAACATCGACTCGTGAATACCATATATACCATTATACGCTCGTTGAAGAATATACTATTCCGCCACCTTCATGTTTTCTACCAGCCCTTCCGACTTCCTGTCGGAATAACTGTATAATTTCTTGACTTGCTTTACACCGGCCTCTCCCCACGACCTTAACCAAAGGCACATAGTAGCTAAGCACGGTTATAGATGAACATTCGAACCGACGCGTCATGAATACACCATTGCCAGAAGCGTACAATGCTTTAGCGAGCTCGACTAAATCTGCTTCTAGTACTCAGGAACAACCAAAACTAACCTGTATGATTTATTTAGGATGTCTACGTCTATTGAAGAAATAAAATTCTCAAATTATTGAAAAAGAAGCAAATTTGAGTTGACCGTAAATGTAATGATGCTGTGGAAATGTAATGTAATAAAAATGATGCCGGTATTAATGGGTTAATTCAGATAATTCATAATAATAATAATAATAATTTTATTCTCATCTTGTTAGACATAGACAATTTACATTGCATTTTCTAGGAATTACTAACCATCGATAACCAGTTGTGATGGTTATCAATATTGAGTTTATAATTTAATGACTTAATTTACACATTATAATTTAATTACTTAATTTAATAATGACTTAATTTACATAATCAACAGATTTGTTTACACAGTCACAGTCAACAGTTAGTTTACACAGTTTTAATGCAATATTTCTGTTAATTTGTTTACATCATTGTGATCATGTCTTAAAATCCAAATTTTTATCCTGCGTTTGAGAATATTCAAGGATTTTTCAGTATCATCGGTAATTGATTATAAATGTGAGGCCCAATGAAAACATTACGTAGTAAAAGCTCGTCAATTATTGTCGCTTTCCGTGGATATTGGCACAGCGTGTTTCCTTCCATGTCGCTGCGCGTCAAGTGACTGCGGAAGGCGCATGCACGGCGGCAGGCAGGCAAGCCGGGAGGAGAGTGGGCGGGGCGAACGCCGGCGGCGGCGTCCGTCGGGTATCGGAAATTACCCAGACTGCAGCGCGCCCTTTGTGCTCGACGCTCGCTCACGGAACTTTCCATTATCTTTTCCCGCGCGGGCCGCTGCGCTCCGCCCCGGCCCGTGGAAGTTGTTTCGTTTCAACTTGGCGCGAGATTAATGCGGTTCCCGAGTTCGATGCAGGAGAGATCCGGAGGAGGCGGAAGGCGGTGGGCAGGAATAGGGTATGACTTGGCGTGGTGGGGCATCGCAATGAACGGCGGGATGTGGTGTGGCGATGGCACGGGGGCGGGGAGGGGATGGCACGGGGAGAGGAGGACGGGGAGAGGGGGATCAATGCATCAACTAATGTCACTCCAGTGCCTGTGACTAGAATTTCCTAAGTTCCAGTCCCAACAGGGGCAGGATTTTCGACACGATTATCAGCTAGGCCGAATTCATTCGCTGATTGGAAGAGAATTTTAGTGGGTGGCTACTCTAATCGGTAGTTTTTCCGTGATTTCTCCGAGGCGAATGCGAGGAGCAAAGCCCTAAAAAACGGGCCACGGACCGCGCGCGTTCTCTCCTTCCTCTTCCTTGTCCTATCCTCACTTCTTACACACTTACTTGAACTAACATGCACTACACTACCACACATGACGGGAGACCGACCAGGGGCTTAGATCTTCTCCAGGCTTGGACGGTGCCTCGCTAGAGGGAGATACCTGGTTTAGGAAACCCCCGCTAGTCGACGGTAGATGGGCATCGGATCTCACCATCCAATGGGGAAGATCACCTTCACCTTCTGATAAAAAAATTCACCACACTTACGGAACTTAGGGGGAAGGAGTTATTAGGCGTGTCGTGGCGGGGAGCGTCGTTGTGGAGTGTGGAAATGCGAAAGCGCCAAGGAGTGCGGAGAGGTTGGAAGGGACAGAAATGAAATGACAGGAGTAGGCAAATAATGGGGCAAGAGGGACGTAAGGGGGTGCAGCGAAGAGGGAGAGGGGTATTTGATTATTTGTCTCTCAATGACGAGCAAAACCATTTAAAGCATTTCATCGGAATTCCATCCTTGTGGGTGAGAGAGAAGATTTCAGTAATAATGGAAATCACAACGTGAACGTCATCATCAGTGAGGGATTAGATCCCACAGCATCAGGCACATTTCCGGACGCTATGTTCTTCCAGGTTTTGTTAAATACTCGAACAGCTCGTCTAGCGCATACCGTTGCACCTTTGAGTATCGAGTTTTAGATCTCGAACACAGCATGCGGAATTTGTAGTGAATAAATGGGGTTCACCGCAGGTTTTTTTCCAATTTTGCTCTTTAACTAGACTCATTTCTCTGCCTGCTCCATTTTGACCCCCTTTACTTATCATCTTCATACCTCAATTACCAAGCCCTTGCCCAGGACAGATCAAAAAACTATGTCGATGCATGGACGTAACCTGATGGCTGGACTGGTCGCGGACGCGATATGGTGCTTTGTGAAGGGTAGCTGGTTTTCATATCAACCGCCAACTTGTGGATCAACTTTTCAGCCATCTTGCAATATCCTTCTCCAGACCTGATACGATGGTTTTGTAGTATACGAGAAAACAGTGCCCTCCGAAGAGACAAATAAATTTCATGCGTGCCCGTGGAAGACTAAACTTCACTTACAATTAGCACATCTCTGTAACAAAAACATTTATAAGAGATTTTTATAGCTTGAGGAATAAATGCTTCTGCTTTCTATGATGATGAGATAATAATGAAGCCGAATAAAGATGCGTGGTGCTTTGGCTCTAAGACACCGTTATCCGAAGGTCAACACATGTCGCTTGTTGCGATCATCACATAGTATCCCTCAACGAGAAGAATATTTTCATAAAGTCACTGACGAAATCGAAAAAAGATACAAAATACACAGACGTGGAAGAAAGAAGCCAGATATGCACACGTTCCTTGACGCAGAGACGAAGACATATTTCGTCGTGATGCATCTGCATTTCCGCCCGGAAGAAGGCCAGTTATAGTGCGATTTTTATAGCTTTGCCTCTCAAGGTTTGTCTTCACGATGGAATGTCACGGTATTTCTCGTCTTTCTTAGGTCATGCCGCTAGATATCACATGATTGTGATCCGTATCAAACAGTGCTTGCGAATCATGCAACATCTATCGGCAAGACGAGAAAGACACTGAAATACCGTGTAGATATTCCATTCGAATCCGTAGGGGCTTGAGAGGCAAAGTTATAAAAAATCGCACTATAGGGTGGCGGAAAAGTTGGTGCGCAAGCTCACAACGCGGCGCCATCCGACTATAGAACAGCAATTGTTCCGTTCGGTACTTCGCCTGCCCCCTTCAAGTGGAGCCAGTTTCAATTTATTTCTCGGGCTCCGTCGCGTCGCGGAGGGTGAGCGGGAAGGAACGCCGGCAGCGCTGAAGGAAGCCGCGAGGCGGCCGCGGATAGTCTCAACGTTCCCTGCCGCCCTCACGCCACGCTTCCGCCCCGTCGGAAACTTGAAGTGCTCTAAATTGTCTTTTTCACCTCTTTCGTGCGTTGTCAGAGTAATTCATTTCTTAATCGCATACTTCTCGGAATGCACAAACTCGGTTAGCCGAGGCTTTTATTGCGTTTCCGTGCCTGCAACTTGACGAGACAGCTTGCCTTATGAAGTTTCTGAATTATTTTCTTCACTTGTTCTGAATTCCTTCTGTTGCTGGGAATATATCGTGCATGTATACACGTTTCCTTCCGCCACTCTTTAATGAATGTATAAGAATGTATCCTATTTATCCATATGAGAAACGAAATGTAACAATAGTGATAATATACACCGTATATTATTAACTGTACGTTCACAAATATTAGAATTAAACTTATGACACACATAATAAGTATTTACTACATGTATGCCACAGGCGTTTCTCAATAATTGTTTCTCGATGTAATGCAGATTACTTCCAAAAATAATCCGTAATGAAATTTGAAGTTGTTTTCTGGGTTTATTATTATTATACAAATTAGTATGTCGAAATCTAAAGAAATTCGAGTATTGCTTAATTTCATATCAATTTGTTTATGAAAATATTATTTTACTCTATCTCTTCTCAAAGTAAGGTGATAAATTGGAATAAATAAAACTATTGCTTTTACAGGATTTCTTCAACTTCTCGAAAAAAAGTGATATTTGACTCTTTTTGCTATTTAACCATGATTCTCACTTCTTCTCAATCTTTCTCTTGCAGAAGATATTTCAGTGATTTTCTTTAGACGCATCGTTCAATTTCGTACTTAGATCTCTGATATAACATTTCAATAGTTTGCTTTGGTTTCCCACGTTTTGTTCCGCAAACTGCTTGCAATGCTATTTAAACTTCATTCCCATAATATTAACAATAATAATAATAATAATAATAATAATAATAATAATAATAATAATACATCAATATATCATTAGTTCCTGTCACTTAATTCTCTATCGTTTTCCTCTCTACACGTAAAATATGATTTTAATTTCTCCCATTCTGTATCTCTAAATTTCTTAAATCTATTTATTTGCTTAACCCTCGCGGTTTGCTTCTTATCTTGGTCTTAAATTCATTTTCTCAGTCTTCTTTGAAAACTCTCTTCTGTTTTTCATTCTCACACGCCCCTCGCGTACTCATTATCGCCTTTGAAATAAATTACATCTTCATTCTCTCCTTGTGGAACACTTACTTCCCCTTAGGCTCCATCTAGTATATCCGCACACTGGCTGTGATCCATCTCATCATTCTTCCTTTCTTCCCCAGCGCCTCCTTCCACTCATTAGCACATCGTCAGCAATCAATAACATCTCCAAATTGCTTACTTTTCATTCGCTCGTACACTACCTCCAGCGGCTCGTAGATACCTTTCTGTCCGCCCTCCTTTTCATTCGCCCGGAACCATCCATCCTCTCCACGGCCTTTGCAACCCCCGATGACTTCATCCTCGCCGTTTCGCCCTCCTCGCCGCCCCATCACCCCGTCGGCCCCGACTGCCCACCAACATTCACCTCTTGTGCCTCGTCCCCGTCTCCTCCGCCTCTGCCCCTCAAGAAAGGCTTAGCGGCTGTTCCTGTCTCCTTCTCTGCGTGGCCATGCCATCGACTAGCGCGCCACACCTTCTTAGTCTTGGCGGCCTCCACTCCAGTACCTCCGCTCCAATCATATCGGCCTCACCCATCGTCGTCCCCACCATCTTGGCCCTGTAACTTTCTACCTCGCGCAACAGTCTCCTCCCCGCTGCCATTGCCACGATTCCTCCGCCCGCGCTACCTCCATCCTCGTCATCTCCGCTCCACTTACTTCCATCCCCATTACCCCCACCCCCGCTACCCCTACTCAAGCTATCTCCACACCAGTTGCCTCCACCCAGCTACCTCCCCCTCAGCTAATTCCACTCTACCTACCTCCACCATAGCTACCTGTAGCCCAGCTACCTCTTCTCCGCTACCTCCATCCTCGCTACCCCCGTCTCAACCCTTCCCTCAACACCACTCTGATTCGCCACGCCTCCACCGCACCATTGTCTGAATCCTCCCCACACACTCCGTCCAATTATCTTCCTTCCTCCTTGGTACAGCGTCTCTCTCTCCACGCTGAATCCATTGATGCAAGCTCCTTCCCTCGGCCCCAGCCCCAACTCTTGCTACGAGACCTTCTCTTCCCCTCACTCCAGAATCCTTGAATTCCACGACCATCTCCACCATCGCTGAGCATGGTGCTCACTCCACGCAAACTCAGAGCTTATTGCATTCTGCCATCTTCGTCTCCGTTTCCTCGACCACCGCTCAACATGCCTCCTGCCTCCCACCCTCGCCTCTCCCGCATCCACCATCCCAACGTTACGTCCGTTTCCTCATCCCCCGTCACTCGTCACCCCCTTCACTCCTCAGTCTCCACTCTGGCCCGGCCGCCCTCCCCTCCATTTCTTCCATTGGAGCCTGCTCCGACGCCTCCTCCGGCCCTCCGTCCTTCCTTCCAAGGCCTCTGCTCCCCCACCTCCTCCTCCGCCGCCGCCGCCGAACGCCCGCGGAGTTTACGACGCAGGTAATAGAGCGCTCGGATGCACCGCTCTCATTAGACGCCGTAATTAAGTAAAAAGTTCGTTACCTGCGCCGGTATTTATTCTTTCCGGCCGTTCGCCCGTGTAATTGCACTTCGGCCTCGCGCGACGGCCCAGCCACCACCGCCACCATCGCCGCCTCCGCAAGTATCGCACTGACAGCGTCACCACTGTCAGTGTTATCTCCGCGACCACCGCCTCTATCAGTGTCACCTTTGTCAGCATCTTCGTCATCGCTGTCGCCTCTGTCTACCTCCCTTCTGCTCGCTCCTAACAAACCCGTGTAAGCCCAAATTGGTAGTTTACTCCGTTCCCAATACATATTTTACAGCAGCGAGGTTTCCGCCCTCATCTCCAACCTCTTCATTAATGTTCGTATTTTCTCTCCTAAACCCTTCAAAAGTCTCTATTCGCATGCCTTCGATGTAACTACTTTCTTCATATTGTCCAATATCTGAACTCACTATTGTCGGTAGTATTTATTTAATTGTATTTCTTATAAGTTATTATTATTATTATTATTATTATTATTATTATTATTGAGATTGCCACTAGAGCCATTCTTGATATTTTATGTCAAGAATAAGTTACTTAATTTCTATAACAGCCTCAATCTACAAGCCGAAACGTCGATTCAATAATTATGCCATGAGCCGACGGTCCATTGTCGTAAATACGTATAGAAGTTTTAAAATATTTTGAATATTTTTCGAAATTATCGAAGATCTTTAAAGTTTGAAATCATTTCCTCATGAATTGATGAAATTTAAATCTCAGGCAAAAAGTTTAATTTATTATTGTTAAAAATGGAGCATCAACTGATACCAAGAATTTTCATTTTTATTACTGAAATACTTGATATTATTCAGGTAGTACATTCTATACCCGATTAAAATGTTCTTGTAATTATATACTTGATTACAGAGTTTTAAAGAGTCCGTATGTCACAAAGGTATTTTTTATGCTTCAATACGCAATATGCTTAAGGTGAAAGATTTATAACATCACATTTTTTGGCGATTAGAATATTTTGTTAAACCCAATTATTTATTATTTCTTTGTATATAATGTATAATATGACTGACGTGGTTAATTATACGAAATTATTTGGGAATGAATTTGTTTTTCATTGCCATCATAAAGCCAGAACCCAATTTCATACCGATATGTCACTCTCTGAGATTGGAAAACTTCAGAGAAGGTTACTAAGGATCTCATTATATAGTATAACGCAACCACAACCTCCAATAGACAGACTAGTTGAACAATTACGTCGTCATAGAGCACCACAAGTAATATCTTTCGCAGCCTTTTAACAATTCGACAGTCACACTACTAACATTTACAAAGTCTCAAACAAGCCCTTCACCAGCCCCACTTCTACCACTATTACTATCATCACTACCATCACCATGAACTTCGTGATTATTTACCACATACATAAAATCTCTAAAGTTATCGTCAAATTACTTCTAGAGCTACTACTAACACTGTCATCACCAGCATTACCACAATTTCCTTCTCCATTATAAAAAAAGGAACAAACCTCGTCTCAGCAATGCCAAAACATTATGGCATTATGGCATTACCACCACCCCTATCACCAGAAACCCATCATTACAAGAATTAACATCAATAGCACCATCGCCATTATTGTCATCAACATCACCACCACCGTTATCACCCCCACTGCTATTATTGTCACCTCCACTACTTATTATCTCCTCCATCAGAAACCGCGCCACCGTGTCCCGCCTCCTGCCACTTGAGCATCCCCTATTTTAGCGGCAGCCAGGGCCTTAGGACCATCGCCTCCGCCGCACGGCTGCCTCAGCCAGAGCCTGGCCACTGGTGGGAGCCACTTTATGGGTTGCCACGCCCCCATCCGGGTCACTTCCTCAACTACCCCCCGTAATGCACATCCGACGCCCGCCGCATCACCGGGAGAGGTGGCTCAGTGCATTAACTGATGTAATTGCAGTGCCTCTGACCGGGAGGATCTAGGTTCGAGTCCCGAAAGCGGCATGATTTTCGACACTATCTCGTCACCTAGATCGAATTCATTCGCTGTCATACAGGCCTACAGGCCGGCTGCTATGTTCCGTACTTTTCCGTAGTTTCTCCGATCAACAGCAGACGAATGCCGAAGCAGTACCCTAACAAACAGTTGGGCGGTGCCCAGCTGGTGGGAGATACTAGTTGAGGGAAAACTCCGCTAGCCGACGGTAGGTAGGCGTCGGATCTCGCCTGTCGGAGAAGATCTCCGCCACCACCTGATGAAAAAACATGTACTACACTTGCTGGGCTAATGATATCAGTAGTTGACGCGCCCGATAACACTAACAATCAATCAACTCGGCGGATCTACCACCTCTCTCCCGCCACTTGTCCGTTTGCAACTAGGAATGTCGCCAACGAAAGCAGTATAAAAAAAGTAAGCCCGAAAAAAGTAACAGTTTTATTATAATTCACTTTGCAAGTTCAAAATTCAGCAGTCCAGAATTATAGATATCCGGGGATGTACAAGTCATTGCCTGCTTACCTTATTGCAGAAAACGTTCAATATCAAGCCTAAGTTACTTACTGTATTAAGAAGTAGGGGTCAAGTGCACTCTCCACGGTTGGTCATTGTTCTCAACACGCCACGAAGTACGAAATCAGTCTGATTGCGCGGCCCACCCGGCCGTCGCTTATGACGTTCAGCGTCCAAGGGATGTAAGTGGCGGTGATTGTAGTTATGGCTATACATTCACTATTGGGACTTCTACAACTAATTAAGAAACATCTACAATAACAATTAACAATATTAATACATATTTTATTGAATGTGACTACCAGTTTACTACTGTTGTTTGTCTAAAATAATTAGGAACCCAATGAAAAAAGAAGAAACTAAAGATAGCAGGGGAGACAATAATACCATATTTGGTCAGACTTTTCAATGTATCAATCAACAATGAAAGTGTACCGAATGATTAGAAATCTGCTTTAATAGTGCCAATTTTAAAAGTGACAAAAAATCTGAAGTGCAAAATTATAGGCCAGTTAGTCTTACGTCATTCAGTAGTCTGTAAATTGTTTGAAAAATTATTATCTAATTCGATTAGAAATCATTTGGATGCAGACAGAATGGTTTTTTCGCGGGCAGCATGGCTTTAGAATGGCTTTTCTTGTGAAATTATTTCCCTTACTCAAGACTTGTCTGAAGTAATTGATTTAGGTGGGAAGAGTGGATGCAATAGTTATTGATTTTGCCAAAGCGTTTGATGTAGTACCGCATGACATACTGAAATTGAAACTTATTGATGCTAAAATTGACAGGCGGGGTAATAGCATGGATTAGTGAATTTCTTCGCGATAGAAATCAAAAGGTTCGAATTGGACAGCATTTATCGGAAAAGGGTAACATTACTTCCGGAGTCCCTCAGGGCAGTGTCATTGGTCTCACTGTTGTTTCTTATCTTTGTAAATGATATATCGCAAAATATAACGTCAAAAATTCGACTCTTTGCCGACGACTGTATATTATATAGGGAAATTACAGAATAGCACGATATAATTCAGCTACAGGAAGATTTAAGTAATATTAATGATTGCGCAAGAGCTAATAAAATGACTGTAAATGGAAATAAAAGTAAACCGATCACATTGTGTAGGGCCAGAGACTTCATACATTGCCTTATCAGCTAGGTAATGACGTAGTTCCGCGAGGTCTCAAACTGTAAATACCTTGGCATCCTCTGGATAGCAAGTTGGGATGGGAGAAACAACTAACTACGTAGTGGGTAAGCTTGGAGGTCATTGCATTTCGTCATGAGAAACCTTAAAAAATGCAATACGAAAGCAAAAGAAATCGCGGATACCTCGCTTGTTAGGCCAGTAATGGAATACGGAGCTAGTTGTTGGGATCCGTACAGAATAGGACTTAAGAAGAGCTTAGAGAGGATACAAAATAGAGCGGCAAAATACACTTTTCGGAGGAACCTACATGCACATTGGGGATCGTTAGAACATAGGAGAAAAAGGGCTCGACTTTGCGTAATGTACAAATCTTACACTGGTGGGCTCTGCATGTCAGGAAATACGGGGAAGGCTAGATAAACAGATTATTTTAGTAGATTTGATCATAAATATAAAATTAGAACTAGAATTCAAAGAACGGACGTAGGCAAATTATGCTTTGTAACAGAAACAATCGTAGATTGGAACGATTTACCTGCGACAGTTTTTGAGCCCTTCCTTGCTCAGCGCGTGGTTTTAGAAAAAAAGTATAGGAAATTAATCAATAGGGTGAAAAACGTGCAGTGAAGTGAAGTGAAAGGTGCGATTATGTGTAGTAAGCTAAAAAGTATTGAGCTATTAGTATTTAGGTAAAGTTTATGAGTGCAGTGACGTGAAGTGAAGTGATTTCATTTCGTAGTTTATTTCGATAATCTAAAGCGTCTTTTACAGGCTATTCTGACAAAAGTTGGTATTTATTGATTGATGTTAACGAGTGTTTTCGTGTTAGAAATGTAAAAATTATTATAAGTATTGTATATTTTTATGTTGTACGTAAAAGTGTTTATCCATATTTGTCTGAATATGATTGTGAGTGAATACGTGTAGGATGGTGTGTATGCGAGTGTTCCTATGTCTTTGTATGATATGTATGTAAGCGTGTATGTTTGTATGTATGAATGTTGGTGTAATATGTAAGTAAGTTTATTTACTTAAATATTAGTATATTTGTAGTTTCATTTGTTGTATATGTATAGGTATGTAAATGCAGTTGCATGTTCTAGGTAATGACGAAGATAATTTGTTGTTTTTTATATTGATTTTTTATATATTGTTTTTATTGTTAATTGGTTTTGTAATTTTAATGTACTTTTATGTTTCTATATTCTGCCACCGGGCAACATCAGCCCAATTGTAGAATAAACCTTATATCTATTTTATCTAAAACAACTCTAATATTAATGTTTAGCCGCAGGATTTGTGGGAAGCGAAGACAACTAATCTAATCCATTCTCCCTATCAACGTTCTTAGAGATCAGCCATTACTTATTGAAATCAACTCCCTCGCCATTGTTTCGCGCTAAAATAAAGAGAAGGAAGAGTGTTTTGTTTCTCGACCAAATCCTCTAGTTGGTTGCCATTTAACTCGCTAGGGAAAACTCGCAGCTCCTTTTATGAAAACGAGAGAATGATGAAAAAGAGAAATGATGATAATTATAAGAAAGGAGAGTCTAGAATGTAGATTTTCTTCCTATTCACTCCATTAACTGTCGGTCACTTTCATCACCTTGTAGTATTTGAGTAAACTCGAGTGTGGTGTGTGTGGATTTGCAGTTCCGTCGGACACGGATAGAGCACTTTCATTGCACCAATCGAGACATACGAGGTATCAATCGACGAGCCTCGGTCTCCTGATAAGGAATGATCATTGTTTTCAAATTCAGAATAAGATTGTAAGAAATTTCCAAAAACGTGTTTTTTCGTGATTTGGCGCTGCGATCTTGGTGAGTATGCCACGAACTAAACCCAACGCCACTTAAATAGATCTATGTAGGTGACGCTGATTAAACGTCAGTAGTGATACGACGTATATGAAGACGAAGAGAAAGACGTAGACAAAGTCGAAATGAAAGACGAGAAAGACATAGAGAAAATGTAGATGAAGACGGAGAGAAGACGAAGAGAAGGACGAAGATAGATACGCAGAGAAACAAGAAGAGAGACCTAGGCGAAGTGTTCTATACCTATGGCGCCTCGGCAAAAAATCTGTGATCATAAAAGTTCTGAACACACGGTTAGAAAGGCTTCGTCGAGAGACACCTTATATGTCACAATACATTGCATAATTAATTAGTTTTCTTGAAGAATATTTGACTATTCTCGTGACTTTATCTCCTTGTTAACTCAGAATTTCTTTGCTAAAACGTTGACTCTGCCAGACATGAATTGCCAAATAGCAGAATTTAAATCCAATCCATAATCAATTTCAACAACTGAACACGGTGGAAGCAACCGTGGACACGTCCAATGAATCCATCCAACCCATATTAGAAATTACAATACTCGACTAACTCAAGGAGAGGCAACGTCTGACGGGAGAAGCCTCTTTAAGCAGCGCAGCGATGATCGCGTTGGGCGAGCGCTCGGCGCGCTCTCAGGTGTGTATGCGGCGAACGACAAACACTCCACGGATCGCTGCGCACTCAATGGACGCACCGTTGGTGTGTGGCAAATACCAGTAAGGGCTGCGACGCTCGGTTACGGGCAGGGCGGATACGGTGCAAAGGTCGACGGAAGAAATACGAAAGGAATGTAAACAGAGGGGAAAACGGTACAGGGAGGAAATTCATTCGGTGGGAAGGAATAATAAGGAAGGTATTCATTGGTATTGATGAGAATAATGAGATAAGGACAAGTGGAGATACGAGGAGAGGTGAGGGATGAGGATGAGAAAGACTTTTGAGTGTAGAAGATGGCATTAAGAGGATGAGTAGAGGAGGGATGTGAAATAGAGAAGGAGGAATAAAGGATTCAAAAGTTTGATGTGAAAAAAGAAGAGAAATGAGAACAAAAGAGGATAGAGGATAGACATGAGTAAGAAGTGGGGACTTATAATTGGAGAAACGAAAATAGATTGATAAAAGGGAGAGAGATGAGAAGAAAAGGAGACAGTTTAGTGAAGGGAGAGATGGAAACGGGCAACACATAAGAACAGAGAAAGACAGATGAAACTACAAGGAGAAAGGTGTGAAGTGAGAAAGGAGGAGAAAAGGAGCAAATGATGAGCAGAAGAATGGTTTAGATGAGAATAGAAAATTTTAAATATTCAAACAAACAAAGAGATGAGCACAAATGAGAAGGCAGGGAAAGTGATCATAAGATAGTCGTACGATCATAATTTGATAATAGTAAAGAAAATATTTTATCGTAGAATGAGGTCAAAGCACTAATTAATACAGTGTTACTGGTATTTAGTATTTAACAAAACTATGAAAGAAGCATTACTCATGAGGGAGAACGGTTACGTTAGAGATGGAGGGCACAAGATACATAATTTCGCCAAGTAAATGTAAGTTCAGTTAAACATCGTCTCGTAGACAATATTTAATATTAGTGTTTAGTCATTTTTTAAAGTTTTTCTTTAGCTTTAAATACTCAAACTTACGGAATATTGTCTTTTGGCTATAACCTTCGGTAATATTTATGACTATCGACAATTGTACTCCATACCTTTCTGAGACTGTGTACGAGCTAGTGAGAATTGTAACCGCCACCAATATTTTCTCACCTTACTTGTAGGAAGAACTACACTGCATATTCGGGTCAAGATCTTGGGGAAAGAGATCGAGAAGACGGTCGAGAGCTTTGTGTACAGAGTGTACAGTGTACCAGTGTACAGTGAACGGCCGTGACGGCAGTGCTACGGACTACGGACTTTCCTTCTCGTATAACGGTCACGAGTGCTGCGGCGATATTTTGGACATCTTCTAGATTTATGGTGAACAAGCTTGTCTACGGAAATCTCTCTCCTGGTATTCTGGAATTGTACATTTGTTGATGCTATTTCATTTCAACAAAATGTACCTGATTAAAGTGAATCAATTACAGTAAACGACAATAACATAAGCAAACTTAACGGCTGCTTTCTGATTTCTATATCGACGTCTTCCAACTATCTCGAGTGGCCGAAATCCATAGGTTTTGATGAAGAAATGAATGAGGATGAAGCACGAGAGAAACGAGACGAAAAACAAGAGCATCTCTATAAAAAACCCGCCGCGATCTCGCCTTGTTCTTCACACATTCGAACACGGATCGACCGAGATTTGAAACGAGGTCGCAGGAGTGGAAGACGAGTGGTATAGTCAACCACGGGTCGCTCCTCATGCACAGTTGTTCCCCCATATGGATGTTGTATCACCGGCTCTCCGCCTACGGAGTTGTCTTGCCACGACACGCCGTCACCTCTTCCTACTCCTCCTTCCATATATGCGAACGACTCAGTGAGCGGGGAGTGGGGCGGCGACGGAGACCAATATTTGTCCAGTTGCACATGTCCTCGGCGCACCCTCGCCCCGCTGCTCTCTCAGTATCAATATCATACGTCCCAATCACGCGCTCACTCGGGAGCCGGAGGAAACGGTCATGCAGGGAACGGCGAGAGAGGCGTCTGAGAAGTTGGTGTGTGAGGCGGGGTTGCGAGTGAGGTCGGAGACTGTGTGGGTAGTTGGTTACAACTTGTACTGTGTAAATCTAAAAGACTAAATATACCTGTAATATAGTGCCATTTTTCTAACTTTGCCTCGAAGGCCCATCTTCGCGATGGAATTGTTACAGTATTTCGCGTCTTTTCAGTCGTGTCGCTAGGATATCACACGATCGTGACCGTATCGAGCAGTGCATGCGATCATGCGACGGCTAGCGGAGGAAGACGCGACATGCCATGTGATATTCCATCATGGCCATAGGACTTGAGGGGCAAAGTTATATAAAAATCGCACTATAATTATGAACTTCAGCGTCTCTTGCAATGACCTATCTCGATGAGGTTTTTCATTCAGTTCGCTTCATCTTTAGAGTAAATAATGAGACAAAATTTTGTTTACTACGGGAAATAATTGTAGATTACTTGTGGACGGTTTGTTGTGAGCTCTCTCTCCCAGTTGGGAGAAGAGTTTGGTCGGAGGCGATGGAAGGCAGTAGTGTAAATGGCGGGGGTGAGGAATGAAATCGCTTGTGGTGCGACGCAGATAACGATGAGGAGAAGGAAGTTTAAATGTAATGGATTAGGCGCGAAAGATTGGGGAGGCAGAGTCCGGAGAAACACGGTGTCGAGACGTCAAAGTGTGGAAAATACGAGACAAGGGTTCTGATGCTGAATGTGGAGGAAGTGTGAAATCGAGAATCTAGAGAAGGGAAGAAGGCCCGAAAGGATACGATTGAAGTGAATTGATGCCTTATTTTTACGTGGCGAGACTCAGGCCATGAGGCCTGCTCCTCGGTCCTGACCACGCAAATTTCGCTACGCTCCTTTCACCAACTAGCGGAGAAAGAAGGTAGTCCTTGGGCGACGATTTTGAATTTAGCTCAGAGGCGTCATTTACGCTTGAGGATCTTTTTACATGCCAGGCAAATCTACTAACATGGGACAGCCGGCTTTACTTCCCCTCTCGAAGGAAGGCGTACGAAGGACTTTTTCGCCCCTAAATTCCATGGCTTCGATCGGGTTTGAACCCGCGAATTGTGGGTATAACAGTCCGATACGCTAACCGCTACACCACCGCCGCCACGATAGTGGCGATGGTGGTACTGTGGGAAAAAAAGTTAAAAGGCTGAAGGTAACTGTGGCGAAGAGTGGTAGTGATAGGAAGATTGGATAAGGAGAGGGAAGCGCGCTCTTTGTCGAAGGAGTGGGGGGTGGGTGCGAGCGGAGGTCAGTGGGAAGGAAACGAGTTGTTAGGCGAGAACTTGAGTGTGGCCGGCAGATGTTGGAGGAAACTATGTGAAACTGTGGCGATAGTGAACGACATCGGAGACAAACACTGTGGACTCAGCGGTTGCGAAACTGAAGTGAATTCGTGTGATGGGTAAAGGTGCATGGCAGGCGCGGGCGGGCGCGGAGCAGGCGTGGGGCGGGATGGGTGCGGGGCGGGACGGGCGCGCGGCGGGAGCGGGGTCGAGCACATAGTGGGCGTGGGGTGGACGGGGGCGGGGGGGGCCGGGGGGGCGGGGGCGGTGCGGGGAGAGCGTGGGTGGCGGGCGCGGGGCGGGCGGAGGGCAGGCGCGGGGTGAGGGCAGAATCGGACGCAGCCGGGCGGGCGAGTCGAGCCAACGAAAACACGCGGAATAAGGCCGCGAGGAATGATCGATGCACTCCCACGCGTTCGAGACAATGGGCGCCTTGTCATAGAGGGCGGGCGGAGAGGGCGATGGGAAGTGGACAGTGGTCGGACAAGTGTTCTCCATTAGCGCACCCAATTGCTTCATATTTGAAGCCGTTCAGATTGCCAGAGTGTCGAAAGGATGAAGAGTGGAAGACACATTAGGGACCGAACGTATCAATCAGTGACGACGTGACATTGTTCGAATACTGCGGGAACTGTACACCATATTGGAAAT
Source organism: Acheta domesticus (assembly GCA_031308135.1). Classification (NCBI taxonomy): domain Eukaryota; kingdom Metazoa; phylum Arthropoda; class Insecta; order Orthoptera; family Gryllidae; genus Acheta; species Acheta domesticus. The sequence goes on along the minus strand of JAHLJT010002406.1, from coordinate 105,585,637 downwards.
TAGAGTTTCAAGAAAAGATTGATAATGTAAAACTCCTACATTTTGTCTATAAAGTAGACATAGTTGACGAAATCATAACAAGGTATTACGTAGCTACAGAAAAGACAGTAACAATGTTATCACAATTTTTCTCTCTTCATAAACCCAGCAAATGCACCTACGATTAATTTTACAAATTGGTGAGCTCAGTTGAACCGGTGAGTCTCGCTAATGTCGATTTTTCTTTCTTTCTTTTCCTTTCTTTCTGGCTTTATTTGTGTGTTATAATCCTTAAATAATTGTTTCATAAATGGCAGGTTCAACAATTTTACGAAGTCTGCAATTATACACTGAGCAGATACAAATAATTTTGTTTGTACGGTGTCGTTTCAAAAATAAAATATTTAACCAAATATGAAATTCAAGCAAAACTCGTAGTCCTCGTCATTTCTTTGGTATCTTTTATCGTCAGACATCCTGGAGCATGACCAAATAAATGTTAGTTGTCGGAATCTTGGTATTCACAAATAGACAAACTAATGTCACAGTTTGAGTGATTCATACAGGATTTAACTTCTCTTTACATTTCTTGCACATAATTTTGAACTAAGTTATTCAAATTTTTCATCTCATGATTGAGTAATTAGTAGGACTGAAGGTGCAATACTGTAATACTAGGTAACCGTTACGAGTAAAAAACAAAAAACACATTCAATTCATAATCATAATTAGTATTTGTGTCAATATTCGAAACCATGAATAGTTTGTAGATTAAACAGGATGAAAATATATTTTTGACATATGATAAGGATGACAAAATACAAAAAAAATATTTTAATTATTTTTTTCTGTATTTGTACAAAATTCTTAGACTAATTTATAAATATTTGAGTTATTACAAATATAATTAGGCTAATTTCTAAACATTTCTTGAAAGTATTTGAATTTATGCTATTACAAAACATTCATCCTCCGATATTCTTCCTTTTCAAATCCAGGAATACACCCCAGATGGTATCTCTATCGCATCAAAGCGGAATAAATGTGTGTTTCACAAGGAAAGAAATAAAAATATAAAAATAACGGAATTTCATTTATTTCATAACTGGTGAGATACATATTCATTCATAACACTTGTATTTTTATAAGACAGACAAACTACGAAATAGCGATTTCAGTCATCCTTTCGTGTGTTTCAATATTCCTCTCAGAGTCTAATACTTTAAATACACTTTATTCGTTTTTAGATATTTTTATTTCATTCTTTCTTTTGACAATGATGTATCAATAAAGCAGGGATGTTGCTTGTAATAACACGATTAACAATTATTTTATTTTTTTCAGGTGAGTGGTTTAGAACTACACTTCAGATAAGTGAGTATGATACTGTACTGCACGTTACTGTTATTATAAGCTATATATCTATCTAATTAGCAATTTTGTATTGGGAATATATTTTTTAAGTCTGTTCATCAACTTTTGGGGCAGGGGTAAATTTCCCCTGAGTTGTGATTATTAAATTATGATATGGTCCGTATTATTGTATAATAACGCAATTACAGCGCTTCTAAGCTGCATAAATTTTCTGAAGGAAATGTGGAGATCAATGTGTCCTATAATGTCTTGAAGACGGCTATAACTTGTTGTGACGTTAGTACCTTAATTATATTATTCTGATTCGTCGATGCTTGGACTGAGACACCTTTGCTAAAAGGTCATCGCCTATCAAAATATTTAAGTCAGAATAGAAAAAACGTGGTGTAAATTTAAAAGTGTTACAATCCAATCGATGAATTGCAGACGATGCAATTGATACGCTGTTTGAAGATTTGTAGAACCGTACGTCAGTTCCCTGAGCAGAGGAGAATGGAATTTTCACCCTCCCTAAAAGCGAGGGTGAAGCTAGCCAGGGGGAGAATTCAGAGTCCAGCTACTCTGACCTATTCTTGCCGTGGCTTCTTCCGACTAACAGCAAGGGTTTGGGCAGTGCATTTCTTGAAAACCAGTGTCACGTGATCGTTGCTAGAAACTTTGCTGCCCGGGAGACGCCGCATCTAAGGCACTGTTGCGATCGTTTCAGCCGTCGTACTGAGACCTCCCTTGCATCAGTATTGATGCCATTACTCCAGAGAAATATCTCAGATTGACGGCCGAAACGTTGGCCCCGGACGTGTCGTCCACCCGGAACGAAATCTTAGCTAGCGAGCAATGGTGAAAGTTGGGGGTTAGGTATACTCTGAGAAAACCTGTCGAGAGCTCCCTTTGTCTAAGACATTCGCGTAGATTTACCAGGAATCGAATACGGATCCTCGACGTGGAAAGGTATGCACCTGTGTCACCACATCTTGTCTCCTTTTCCTAACTTTTCTCCGACTCGTCGCCTTTCTCCTTCACCGTTGCTTTTCTCTACATCACTCCCACCTTAACCTCGGTCTCCACATCCGCAACCGCCTCGCCGCCTCCTGCGTGTCATGCTACATGACGAGTGACCCGCTGGTCAGATGTCCTCCATGGCCGCCGATCGCGTTCTCACTTCCACCACTCCATCTCCTTCCTTTCTGTATTTCCCCAAACTCCCCTCCTACACTCTTCCCAGACTCATGATCTTCCACCTTCTTTGCTTCTTTCTTCACCACCACTCCCACCTTAACCTCGGTCTCCCCCTCCGCGACCGCCTCGCCGCCTCGCCGCCTCTCGCGTCTCATGCCACATGATGAGTGACCCGCTGGTCAGATGTCCGCCATGGCCGCTGATCTCGCTCTCACTTTCACCATTCCGTCTTCTTCTTTTCTTTATTTCCCCAAACTCCTCCCCCCTACACTCTTCTCCGACTCATGATCTTCCACTTTCTACGCTGCTTTCTTCATCATCGCTCCCACCTTAACTTCGGACTCCCCCTACGCGGCCGCTTCGCCGCCTCTCGCGTCTCGCGAGAAATCCCATGCCTGCCACGCGACCGGTGACCCGCTTCCGCGTCACACAGCGCCTTTTCCGGCGCCGCGCCGGCGCACCGCCGCCGCCCAAAGGTAAAGATAGCCGAGAAGTTGTCCGTTTGTATTTCGAGATTGGACGCCCGACCCGCCTGACTCGCGCCTCTGAGGTTTCGCCTTTCTCGGAATTTCACTTCTCTTCTTTTTTATTTCCCGGAAAAGCGTACGAATTTCAAATATAACGCTTCGCCGAGAAACCTTTCTGCGCGTTCACACAGAAAATGCTAGTAAGAAATGTCGTTGGTCTTTTCAAAAAGGTTGTGCGTATTGTATGCGTTGAAACCGCGGAATGGCTTTTTGTTCTTGGGGATTCTTCTAGGATTGAGGTTAAAAGAAAAATGGAGACTATGAGAAATAAAATTGAGAATGTTTAGATTCTTTCACTGTGCGTATTACAGCGGAATAGTATTGGAATCAATCTAAAAAAATGTCTATTTCTAGATTTAGCTTGTAATTTGTGTTAGAATCATTGAGATGAATAAAATGTTTTTTTTACCAAGACATGTATGTAGTGAAGAATGTGTGCGTGGATATGTGCCATGCATAAATCGAGAGGATTCGAGATTTAATTTTATGCACTTGTCTGGAGTCAATATTTTAGTGCCCTGCAAAAGATGATAACGATTGGTGCAGTTGGCAAGGACTTACTTGCGAATTGCTCTTGAACATGTTACGCCTCTGCAAATGAATACTCTACATCACACAATTATCAAACGTTCGAAATAATTAGCACTAATATTTTGAAGTTTAGTCTTAATTATTACAATATTTATATTCGACATTTCACATGACAAAGACGAGATAATGTTTGAGCAAATCATGCATCTCCACGTTTTCTTTTTATATAATAGTACTACGAGTTTCTGTGCTTAGGATTTCTTGTCTTTCTCGTTTCTTCTCTTTCTCATGAAGTGACAGAATTGATCCCTTTAAGGTCGATACCAGAACAATTATGCTAAAGGCGGTAGAACACAACGGTAGAACAATGCTAAGGACGGTAGCATAAAGAACACAATTGTAAGACAGTGAAATCTAAACCAAACAAATTCAATGCATAAAATACCGAAATACATATTACGTTCACAAAAAAAATGTTCAGAAGATAATTTCAATTCAATAATTAATGTTAATATTCGTGCTGACTTGGTCTCTGAGAGTGTATGAATTTTGTTACTTTTATGTTAAAACTTTTATAAAACGTTACGTCTTATTTTAAATTAATTTTAAAATTAATAACAATAAACTGGGAGTATGTGTGATGAGGTTCAATTTATCTGAAATTTCAGCCTAGGGCAAGACATGGTTAACCAACACTATGATTTGTGATGGTAAATTGGATATTAAGTTTTAATATGCACTACATTTCTTGTCTTGTACAACACAGTGTTGAATTTTTTATGGGAAATATTTCAGAAGTTTGGAAATTAAATTTGCCAAAAGCTACTTAATAGTATTAAATGGTCGAAAATGAAACATGACTTACGAACTAAAATATATAATTGCGTGTTACCATTGTCTTGCGAAAGTCTGCTAAAATAATAACTTGAAATATGTTGCGAAGTTATAAGAGTTCAGGTTTAGTGGAAAATTCAGTAAGTTCACATCCCTTTACGTTCAATGATTATTTCTGTTATTTTGAATTTCTTATGAATAGGCAGACTCGTGAAGTGGAATGCTTTCTGAATGTGTCCTTGCCATCTTGACCTGATATGATGTTTGTTTGGTATATTTTCATATCTTCACCTTTATCTCGAGCCGAATTATTGCAAGCAAGATCGTATGTTTCTGCAGATTACCCTTTTTTTCAGGTCACTTTTCAACTACTGGGTGTTAGCACATTTTGCTCGGCGCGGACAAGTTCCTGCGACTTCCGCCCCACCTGGGCACTCTTGGAGTGCTTCCCGCTAAATTATGGGAGTTCCATGCTAGACCAGGGTGTCATGGGGGCGCCAATTCCAAAATTCGCGCGTCCCACTTAAAAAAAAATCCATCATCAATCAATCAATCAATCAATCAATCAATGAAATGGAATGAAGACATTAATTAAATCATTGTTTCCCCGCGCCTTGATGCATGTGACAGTTCTTCCGCCGCCCTGCCAGGTTGCAATCAGCTACCCTCGCCGCCGACACCGGTGACGTCACTACATCACCACCGTCACCGCCGCCACCAACACCATCGCGCCGTCGCGCCCGTATCTCTCCCCCCGCCTACGTCCGCCCCCCGCCGCCAGCTAGCCGGCTGCCCGCCCCTCTGCGCCCTGCCCGGGGTCGAACCCGGGGCACCGCCAGAGCATGTGCGGACAGCGGGCGACACAGCTGGTGGAGTGTGGGCCAAGCGGATGGAGCTATGGTGGACCGGGAGCATGAAGCATCCACGGCGGTGAAGGGCATTTTTCACGATTTCTGCATTTGAGACCCTCTACAGGACAGCGGTGTGATTTGTAGGAGCGGTGGTGCTGTGACAGTGGTGTGGTTCGACAACCCGGCCATGTGTGCCTCGTAACCTTTCAATGTTACATTCATTTGGTTTTTGCTTGCTGTGTTAGTCAGGTAGCATCGCTTGGTCAGTGTGTGCCTTTAATTTTGTGTTTCGCACCACTGCAAGAGTTTTGTGAAATTGTTAAAGTTTTGTGAAATTATTAAAGTTTTTTTTGTATTCTTTGACACTGGGTCATGTAGAGACCACTTTGTTTTCTCCTTTAGAGTAACTGTAGGGGAACACGACTCATAAGGACAACACAATGACATACACAAACACACCCATGCTCGAGGCGGGACTCGAACTCGCGTTCCTTTCGTCCGAGAACGCCACTGCACTACTGCAGTAGCGACCTCGGATATCCGGATCGGCAGATAACCCTCTTCTTCCTCTGTACTTTTGTGCTGCGTGAAGGTCAAGGAATGCCTAGAAACACATTTACTGATTAGTTCTAACATTAACATAAATGTGAAAGCATACTTTCGACGACTTCCTTATATTCCTTTGGTGTATTCTGTTTAACGGTTTGGCATTTTATGGTATACATAGATACGAATTTTATAATTTTGTTTCATTACCCATATATTTAAGAAATAACACTTTCCTTTCTGAAAAGTAGAGTGAAGCATTCTTTAGATCACCCAGAAGATTGTCTTCTACCTGAACATCAATTTACTTCTAGAATGAACTTTTATTCGATTATCCTTAATTACGTAAATTTTTACGCTGATTTCTTTTCGATGTGTTACAGTGAGATGTTCGACACTTTTATGACGAGACAAATCTCTGAGATTTGTGTCTTGTCGTTCTTCATACCTATAATTTCATCAAACAGATAGTCATTTCAAGGTCACGAGTTGAAACGAGAGGGGCATACTGTCAATAACAGCTTTAATACCAACAATTTAAGACGTTACGAAGCTCGCGAACGCTATTCACCCTCTACTGTCAGCTCGTGGCCTTGAAGGGACTCACAGTTTTAATCTGAGTATACCTCGTTCTCTGCGGCTTGCCCGGCCCTGATAACATGATCACTGGAAGGGGAGGCGCGCGACTGACCCGCTTTCGGTCCGGGTCAAGACGTGGGCTGTAAGCGGCAACTGTGCCGACCGCTCAGTTCGTAGAGGGTACAAAGCTCACTGTTTCCGGGAATTCCCCACTCTTCTCCTTCGTCCAAAATTTGTATCACCTATCTCCTTCGTCCATCATTTAAGGTATTCACACTCTGTACCTTTACTCTCCGTAAGCCAAAGATTCTATATATTCCAACAGGCCCTTCTGCCCCCCGGCGCCTATGGTTTGAACTGCCGTTTTGCCACATTTGTCCGCTATGTCTGAACCTGTCCGCTTTGAGTCGCGCATTGTGTCGCCCCCTCCGCCACAGATTCTGCGAGGCCGCGTCGCACGCGCGCGCTAAGGCGTCGGTGGAGATGGAGGCAAAGCCGGGTGGCGATAATAGAGGAAGGGGCGGAACTGGCGGCTAGAGATAGCGGCAGCATTGGCCGTGGTGTCAGCGTCGATGGTGGGAGGTGGCAGTGACGGGGACGCTGGTGAAGACAGTGGCGAGGGCAGTTGCGATGGCTATAGCGGTGGTGAAGGAGTTGGTGGCCGTGGCAATGGCGTTGGTGGCGGGGCGCACCGGGACGGAGTCGGGGCGGGGGCGGGGGCGACGGCGGCGGCTGCGCAGGCTTCTCGTGAAATCCGAGATATTTCATTACCAGGCGCGCGCCGGGCCGCAGGAATCAGGGCGCGTTATGGCGGCGTTAACGCGCGTCCCGATGCCGCCGCCATTGCACGTGCGAACGCTCTCTAACGACTCCGCCCCGCAACCGACGGCGGCGGCAGCTGCGCGGCGTCGTTTCCACAGACGACCGCCGCGCCGCGCCGAGCTGCCTCCAGCGCCGCCGCCGCCCCCCGCCTAGCTGCCACCGCTCCCGCCCTCGCCTTGCCTTCTCTGCGTTCTCCCCCTGCCCCACTTCCGCCTATACCGTCGCCTCTTCCGCCTCGTTCTACATCCTTTTCTATTCTCCCATTTATTCATCTCCTTCCATTTCTCCATTCTCCTTCCATTTCTCCATTCTTCTTCCATTTCTCCATTCTTCTTCCATTTCTCCATTCTCCTTCCATTTCTCCATTCTTCTTCCATTTCTCCATTCTCCTTCCATTTCTTCAGTCTTTTTCCATTTCTCCATTCTTCTTCCATTTCTCCATTCTTCTTCCATTTCTCCATTCTTCTTCCATTTCTTCATTCCTCTCTTCCCCTTCCATTTCTCCATTCTCCTTCCTTTTCCGCCTCGTTCTCCATCCCCGCTTCCTGTTCCTTCTCTTCTTATTAGAATTCCTTTGTGTACTGCCATTGCTCTTTAGTTTCCTTTGGTTTCTGCACCTGCGTCTCTGCTCTAGTTCCCCCCTTCTCTTTCACTCGTCCTGACCTTCCCCGTTTTCATCTCTTCCTCCTTTTTCTTGGCCTCTACCTGCTCGTTCTCCTGGTACTCCTTTTCCGTTTCCTCTCCTCTTTTTCCACCTCATCCTCGTTCTTGTTCTCCGTCGCTTGCTGCGCATCTCAACGATCCCTGTCAACTTCTTTGATTTTGTTTTGCCTTTACTTTTCTTCTTCCCTTCTCCTTCCCTCTCTACAACCTCCTCCCTACAACCTCCTTGTTGTCCTCGTTCATCTCTGCTGCTGCATTTATCATTGTCTCAATCACCAAAGGGTGCCATCGCTGCTACCGAATGTGGAGGCTGGTCTCTGCTCCCCGCCAATTTGGGCTACAAGATCCTGTTGTCGCTGCATCCGATCCCTTAGGTGATATCTCTACCGCCGGCTGCGTGCTAGCCGGCACGTGGCCACGACCTTTGACATTAGTACATCCTCAGCGCAATCGTTACGGTATCTCTCATTAATTAATAATGAAATGAATAATTTATTTTTATTCCTTATTAATAATGTCATTAAAAAGTCATTTATTTAAGAAAGGAGTGAATGAGTGAATTGTGAGAATCGAATGGAAGTGAGGATGTTGAAGAAAATGAATCGGTAAATGAGAAGGGTGAGTGAACGAATGGGAGAAAGTGACCAAAGTAGAATGCGTTAGTGAGAGGAGCCGAAATGACGTGCCAGTGGAAAGGATGGGTGAGTTTTCTACTGAAAGAATGTTAGAAGAGAGTGAATAAGTAAATGAGTGAGACTTGTGAGACCGTGAAGATTTTGCCCGAGGTGTGAGAATTAATTTTCAACTAATGAAATTTTACAAGAATTGAAAAGGAGGGTTAATGATAACATCAGATGCGGCCCATTGAATTTATTATCGAACGACCTTTCAATTATTACAGTACAATGTGCGTACTATTCTATCATTCTACCAACTAATCCTTATCGGTAGAACTTTCCGCACCCGCTATCCCAGACCCCGCCTCCGTTCTGCTCTCTACATCTGCCACCGCCTCCATGTTTCCCTTCACGTCTGATTCCTCCGGCTCCGCCCGCACCTCCTCCTTCCCCGTCTCCGTTTTCGCCCCCATGCCCTTATCTTTACCACCGTTCTCGCTTCATTCTCCTCCAACACTGTCCCTCCTCCACTTTCGCCTTCGCTTTCATTTCCGCATTCGCCTCCACCTTCACCACTTCGCTAGTCTTCACTTACACTTTGCCGCCACTCAGCCCGCCCTTTCGCCCCTTCGCTCATCACTTCTTCCGCTTTCGCCTCCACCTCCGTCTACGACAATGTTCATCTCTGCGTTTGTCGTCGCTCCCGTCTCCGTTCACGATTCCGCTCCCGATTCAGCTCCCAATTTCACTCCCGACTCCGCTCCCGACTCCTCTCTCTGACCCGCTACTTTCGTTTTCTCCTTCATCTCCACTTTCACCTCCGCTTTCGCACCTGCCCCCACCAGATTCCTTCACTTGCATCCACATTCACCTACCCCCTTCTCCTTGGCCTCTGTCTGCGCCTTCGCCTCCGCCCTCGCCCTGGCCTACTCCTCCTCCTCCCCCGCAGCCGCACGCGCAGTTGAAACGAGCGCATTCAATCGGGTAACTGCGGCAACCCGGGGGCGCCGTGGGCGCAAGGGGTTCGGATGGTGGGCCGCGTCGTAAAGGCCTCGCGGGGGCGGAGGCGGAGGCGCGGTGACGTGGCAGCGGATCCGAAGGCGGAGGTGGAGACGGCCGCAGGCTGGGACGAGGTGGGGCTGAGGCATGTAGGAAACATGGGCAGAGGAGGAGGGAAGGAGAGGCTGGGATGGACGCAAAGGCGGAGACGGCCGCAGTTCTGGACAGAGGCAGGGAGAGAAAGAAACAAAAGCGGCGGACACACGGTGGTGGATATGCTGGCAGGGACAGTGTTGAGGACAGAGGAGGCGGCAATGGTGATAAAAGACTGGCGATGGAGGAGAGAAAAGTTTGGGGAGGACGACAAAAAATCTGAGGATGGGGTGAGGTTGCAGTGTAACGTCATCTGTTCTCTTCTTACAGTGTTAGTAACGTGGTGCATTTAGTAGAGGACTGAATAAACAATTTAGTAGAGAACTGAATCAGAACGCTTTGAGAGCTCTAGAAGACTGGATATAAAAGGTTCTCACGTGCATGAGTATTGGATGAGATGTATTACGTAAGATTTTCCATGAGCAGTAGAGTGTCTCAGTAGTTTTGAATTACAACACTCCGATTTACACCTAGTGGCACTTCAAGATCACGAGATGGACGGAGAGGGGGGACGCTGTTATCCAATTGGGGCCTTTGGTGCGACTTAAAGTTTTGGTATTGGAGCTCCCTATTGGCTGACAATGTCCCCCAATCCTTCCAGCTCCTGATCTTGAAGTGCTACTACGTTTAAAGCGGAGTATCTATTAAATATAAGATGAGAAGTCTGTTTTAATAAATTAGTTATTTGTTCAGAAAAACTTATTAGTTCTCAAGATTGGCGGACAGTTTATTGCACATTCGTATAATATATAACGTTCAGAAAATTGTTTCAACAGGCATCACCGGAGGCGAAGACAAACCAATGTAGGGGTATGGTGAGAAAGGCAGGGAAGACAGAACGTAGTGATAACAGACTTGTAAATGAGAATTGAGTGAGCGGAAGGCGTGAGTCTAGGACGAAAGACAATTCGGAAGAATTGGCGGAGACTGCGGGTAAGTGAAGTAGAGTAGGAGGAGGTGCAGGCGAGACCGTAGGCTGATAAAAATGTTAGTGCGGGTGGATACTAGGACACATGCTAGTAACAAATAGGGGTGGAAATGACAGGCAGAACGTAGGGTTTGATTCGAGGGTGGCATAGACTGTGCAACAGAGGCTGAGGTCGTGTCAGGAATTTGGGTGGGTGGAGAGGAGGACTGGGAGATGTAAGCGCCGGACGAATCCAAGGGCAGAAGTTAAGTCAGAATCGGGGAAGTGTGGGTAGAAGAAGAATATGAATAGTTGTAGAAGACTGAGTAGAGGCAGAGAAGAAAATTGTTTGGACTTGGTGTATTGAGGGGCGGAAAAACGAAATCGGTAATGTCGATTACCCCGTCGGTGGTAGACCTACAGGAAGACTGGGCTTTCCAGTTTCCGTAATCTGGGCTAATCATATTGTCACAAATCAATGCAATTGTTTGGAGATTGGAGTTTGGAAGAAATTCTTTTCAATGCTTTGCGACATGTGTTTTCTTGATAAATCAAGGCAACGCTGTACAAACACAGCATTTATCACTTCCAACTTTATTTTGTAACTTATTCCCATTAGTATAATCTCCGTTCATTTGAGTGTATAATTTTCGAACTTTTAATTATTCGTTACATTAAATGAAACTGAGAGTACATTATCACACCTTACTTGTTCGTGAATTGCGCGATAATCCTAGTAAAGATAATGTATCACAGTTATGAGCGATTACATTCCAATTATATCGTTACGTACGAGTGGAAACGTACAGTCGACTAAATTTTCCTAGAAACATTTTATTTCCCATTGGGACTCTTGCAGCTCTCTATTTTGCCTTTAAAGTCAAAAGTACTAGTTGATTAATACACGACATTAATGGGTATCTGTCTTCGGACAACTGAGATTAGCAACTTAAAAGATTAGTGCTGAAATATTCGCTAAAAAAATAAAAAAGTGCTAAGAAATGAAGATTACTGAATAATAGGAATGTGATAAAAGAAAAATAGCCCTCGTCTGCCTAGCAGTAACATGTTCCTAGTTGGTAATATGTTCTTCAATTTCCTTTTTTGTATGAAGAGCAATAAAGAAGTTTACATGGGGTTGGAAACATATTGGGGGACAACCCAGACAACACCGTTGCTCAAAGTGTAAATAAAAAATAATGGATATTAAAACTGGGGTACTTTAAACAGTATCTACGAGTTTCAATGAGTACATTTTTTACTAGAAAATTAGTATTGAATGAATGATTAAAAATATCATTTAGATATTTATTTTTAAATTGTTTTTTAATTATGGCTATAAATATTGAAAGTAACACTTATAATCAATAGTACTCATCAAATTATCTCCATAAAACCTTGTCTTAACATCATGTTTTTAATTTTTTTAATGCCACCCTTATTCTGTCTGAATCCGTCCTTGGACGCAGTCTGGGATCTTTTTTCGGAAGTGGTGGAAATAGCGTTTAAACGATAGCCTCGCCCTGAAGAAGCGTATTCATTGCACCGCCTTAGTGCTAACGACGGTCTTAATACGAGCTCTCCAGGCGGCCGCCCCAGGCACTCAAGGCGCCACGCCCCTCGCTGCCCCCCCCCGGCCGGCACCCATCACGCCCCTCCACGACGCGGTGAAACGCTCTCAGGCAGTTAGCGCGCCTCAATCAGCACCGGACGGCCCCGCCCTGCCGCCCCGGCCCTTTCCCGCCCCCGCCTACCGCTCCTCTACATCCACCCCACCCACGCCGACATGTTCAGCCTTCCTTTCCCGGTCGGTTCTGCTGCTGCCCTTTCCCGCCCCGCCTACCCGCTCCTCTACGTGCCACCCCACCCACGCCGACATGTTCATCTCCTTTCCCGGCCGCGTTCTGCTGCTGCCCTTTCCTGCTCCTCCTCTGCCGATACATTCGAAGATATCCTCCACCCTTCCTCGGTCCCCCGTTTCGGCCTTTTCCCATCCTATCTCTTCTCTCCTCCTCACCCGCCGTTCACCTCCCCGTCTCGTCCGTGCCGACACTATTTACCCTTCTCCGGCGCCGAATGCTCCAGCCATTTACAGCCTCCCATCCCCTCCCTGGCCCGTCCACATCGACACTCTTGGCTCGTCTCCGACCTAGACTGCTTCCCCCTTTTCCCGCGCCGCCCTACCCTTGCCCATTCCCTCGACCCTTCCCGGGACACCCTGCTTTGGCGCTTTCGCACCGCACTCCGCTTCTTCCTTCCCCACCTCGTCCCGTCCACGATATCTTCGGCCCGTCCCTCGGTTTGTCTGCTCTGACCCTTTCCCGAAGGGCTTCACCTTTCCTATTCCTTCTCCGCTGCGACCACGCCGACATCCTTACCCTTCTAGCGCCTCGAATGCCCCGTCCTTTACCCGTCCTTCCACATCCACACTGACACCCTTGGCCCTTCTTCGAACTAGACTGTTCCAACCCTTTCCCACCCCGCTCAGGCCCACTCCCTCGATCCTTTCCGAAATGCCCTTCTCTGGCGCTTGCGCAACGCGCCCTGTCATGTCGCGCCTCTTCCTTCCCCAATCCGTACTCCCCACATCG
>JAHLJT010002406.1:105553741-105571488 GCA_031308135.1 Acheta domesticus | reverse complement strand
TCACCTTCGGCCCTTTTCTTGGTCCGTCTGTCCTGACCATTTCCCGCACCGCCCACCTCTCCCAATTCCTCCCCCACCCCACCCATGCCAACACTATCGACCATTCGGCGGGACCCCTACCCCGGCGATTTCGTGCCCCGCCCAGCCCTTCTTCTGCCCTCCACCTCGTTCCACCCACGCCGACTCGCCTGGCCCTTCTACTACCACGTCTGCTCCAACCCTTTTGCGCCTTACGCCTCCCTTCGCCTCCAAATCTAAACCATGTCGACACCCTCGGTCCTTCTCCGCCCCGTGTGCTCCGGCCTTTTCCCTCCCCGAACTCCCACACTGTCACCGCTTCCACGCCGACAATCGTCAGCTTCCCGCCCGGGTTTGATCCAATCATGTTTTACCGCCTCTCTTAGCTTTGCCACTAAACGCCACACCTAGTAGCACGCCTCTCCCTGCCCTTCCGCTGTGGCTGTCTCACGACTCCTCGGCATAGCCCTCTCGTAAACTTCTCTTTGTATTTCCCCCTCCCACTTCTCGCCACTATCACATCATCTCTCTCTCTCTCTCTTCCGATTGTCTCTTTATTTTAGTCAGAGGCAGAGGAGACGGGATTCCTCTTTTAACTATCACTATTCTAGCTTCCTCGTCCGTTTCTCTCCATCACCTTTTAGTGCCTTTACCCGTTTCCCGGGTTTGTTCTTTCCGTAGTAATGCTCGGGGCGCGACCTCGCACGTGGCCTGGGCGTCGACCAGGTAGTAGGGCGTCGACGAATGAGGGCGCTGAGGGCGGCGAGGGCGGCGAGGGCGGCGAGGGCGGCGAGGGCGGCGAGGGCGGCGAGGGCGGCGAGGGCGGCGAGGGCGGCGAGGGCGGCGAGGGCGGCGAGGGCGGCGAGGGCGGCGAGGGCGGCGAGGGCGGCGAGGGCGGCGAGGGCGGCGAGGGCGGCGAGGGCGGCGAGGGTGGCGAGGGCGGCGAGGGCGGAATAATTCTCAGGTGGGACGGGAGATAAGGAAGCCCGGGGCTGGTATGACTGGTGGTAAGGACGAGGTCGCCGGTTCATGGAAAGCGAAGGATGAGCACCTCGTCGTCAGGAGGGCCAGAGACCACGGGAATGGTAAGTGGTTTGAAGAAGAAGGGGCGGCGAGTGTGATGAGGAAGTGGGTGTGCGAAAGCAGGTGGGCCTGACAGTACCAGTGAAGTCAATGATGGTGGTGGTGTCGGTGAGGGCGGTGGTGTCGGTGAGATCGGTGGTGTCGGTGATGGCGGTGGTGTCGGTGAGGGCGGTGGTGTCGGTGAGGCGGTGGTGTTGGTGAGGGCGGCTGTGTCTTGTGGCGATAACGATGGTGGTGTCAGTGAGGGCGACGGTGTCGGTGAGGCCAGTGGTGCCGCTTACGTTGGTGGAGGCGGTCAGGCCGTCGGGCCGGATGATCGTTATAGTCTGAAAGAGCGTGGTCTCTGGGGACGGTGGGTACGACGTAAACAAGGTTGAGCGGAGGTTCCTGGAACAGCAAGGGACGGGGGAGGCAGGTGTTTCGTTGGATCGTCAAGGAGTGACAGCGAGGATGATTGCGCTGTCGTCACTTGAGCCGAGGTGACCACTAGGACCGTCGCGGCGGCGTGTTAACAGCTCGGATCACTGGTGAAGGGCGTTTACCCTCCACTGTCATGTTCGCTCCTTCAGTGGTTACCGCAACTAACTGCGTAATTCTCTAATCGATACTATGAGAGCGGTCATATTTGTCCTTTTCCTGTAAACAGGGCAACGGTTTGCTCTTTGCTTGTTTCACACCTGGTTGTCAAATTGAATATCTTCAGAAAAGGAGGTCTTCAGAATATTTTCATCTAAATGGTTTCCTGTTATGTAATGCCGGCCTCCATAGTGCGATGGAATGAACCTGCTCACTAAAGGCTAATATAGTGCAAAAAAAGCAAAAGAAAATACAAAAAAAGACAGTATCGCAAACTTTTAAACTATTGCTGGAGAGTAGCTATTTTTTACTTATTTCTCTTCCAAATTCGATAGATCCAATCGTGTAAATCCAATTTTGAAGAAAACCATCTACTGAACATATATAAAAGCAATCAACCTAGGACTTTATTGACGAACTCGTCACACAAAATATCACATCAAATCAAAAAGCTTTATATGCGAGTGAATATTATCAGGAGAACTTTAGTTGGTATGTAATAACGGGGATTTATCGCTCATCAACGAAATGAGGAAATCTGGCAGTCATCCAAAATTGATAGTTACCGCGCTGTGACCCATAGTTCATAAATTCAACCTCAGTTAACGGAGGCGCGAGAGCAGTGGCGACGGCGATTTCGGGAAGGGGGAGGGGTGACCGCGGATTTCATTACCGCTGGGTTGCGTGTGGCCGACGAGCGACCACAGACCCCACCTCTACCCCCCTCCACTGGACCCACCCCCAACCACTGTTCGCCGGGTTTTGAAGTGCGGCTCACGCCACTCCGCTTGTGGGGAACTGGTTGCCGTAGCTTGGGTAAGCTCTGACCACTGCTGCTCCGTAGTCTGCATGCGGTTGTGGTGGACTGATTATAATTCTTCCTTCCTTAACACATTCCTGTTACCCCGAGGATGCAGACATTGCTTGTGGCAGTATGTCACAAGGTTGGGAGAGCATACAGCAGAGCCACAAGGTTTATTACACGCAAATTTGAATTCATATTTTTGAGTAGAGAACGAATCGCCGTAACTTGCGTAAGCTCCGACCACTGTTGCTCTATGGTCTGCAGGCGATCATAATATTCGAATTGTTCGATTTTTGAATGCAGAGCCTTATTACATTTTCGTCCCCTTGAGCGTGAGTTGGTTGCTCTCAGTGAACGGCCGCGGCAGTGCTGGAGCGCTACAAGAAATTTCAGTAACAACTAATAGGAACTTTAAGAAATGCAGCATACTAAACGACATACAAACTTTTTGCGTCGTTGGAGAACTCTCAAAGTGCCACAGCCTGAGTGGCTCTCTTTATCTTAATTTTCTTCCCGATGGCAAGTTAAATAATTTGGTTATATTTCCAAGGTCTTCCGAGATGACTTCTCTCGCGCTTTGTCCGATATCGCTTACGTGCATTCTAAAATTTCTTCATACCTGTGTGACTTCTGTGTTCATAATGGTATCAACAAAGTGCATCTCCTAGTTTTACGTTCTTCCCAACCGTAATTGTGATAGTCCATGACAAATACAATATGCATGAACAATGAGGTTTTGTTATGTTTCTGTTTTCTTTAAATATTCTCGTTAAAAAAGTATACCAGATATTAATTCTCTTACTTACAAAAATTATTATTTTCATTCTTAATTTTAATTTATTTTTAGGAAACGTACGCTCAACGTAACATTTAATCGCTTATATCTCACAAATTGTTACAAAAATTTTGAGTTACATTGTTATGTTACAAAAATATGTAATAGCCTGAAATTATAAATTAACGTAGGCTCTTTTTTATGCATAATTATAATACATTTTAAAAATTCAGCAGATGTCATTCTTTATAATTATATTTGATAAACTGCAAATAAATCATCATTGTAACGATTCACAATTATTTTAAAATATTCAATTACTTAAACGTATCGTTAATCTGTACCGAAGACTGGAAACTTGCAATAGTTAAGTAACAATAAATGAACCATTGAAACGAATAACAATCTGTTAGAATATTTGCAAATTGTGTTCTTCGTGGAATAATGGTCTAGTAGTCTTGTACAGCTTGCAAAAATTTTATATTTTAAAATACCAGAGGCGCTGCTATGTCAGTTCAAAATGCAACAAAAATAGACATTGGCATTTGTAACTACGTTCTATTTTATTTAAAGTGCACGTTGGCGTCTACACGGACGTTTTACCCTTTGAAGTTATTTATTTACAGCCAATTCAATCTCATTTACCAAAAAACTTCAAAATTTTGAAATAATGTTTGACATTGATACATATATAATTTTGTTCAGAAAACTAAATATTTAGAAAATGTCGAAATCTCCAAACCTTCAGTAGTTAAGATTTTTGTTTTTCGACTCCCGAAGAAACATTGCTCTATAAGCGCAGAGTTCTGGTAGATTGTACCATAACACTTTCATTTTAACCGAGCCAGCGATAATATTTGAGGCAGAATTGCGTTTTGAACGAAACGCTGGATTCATATTCTGACGCAAACCCGCCCCGAACACCCAAATTTAATTAATTTTCTAATTCTCTCAACAATGGTTGAGCGTCTGGGCGGGTGCGCAGATATCTGCACTTTCGAGCTTACTTTATCTCATGGACAGTGGGATCTTTTGGGGTGTAGAGAGCAATCCAAAACACAGGAACACAAATAACAGTAAGACAAAGTTTAATTACTTCAAAATAATAACCAAATCTACTACACATAAATCATCATCCTCCTCCTTGAACTTTTCAAAATGTACCATCAACACACACAATATTCTCTTTAAATCAAAATAACCGAAGACTCTTCAAATTCTTTACATTGAATTACTGTTCATTGAAATAAGGAATTCTTTTGAAATGAAACTGATTAAATTTACTTCCACTCTTAACTCAATAACTGCGTACTCTTTACCATTCTTATTTCACATTTGTTTTTCCTAAAATTATCTGAACAATTAACGTGCTCTGTGGCACGACTTCCTCCACACTTCAATGCAATTATTACTACATAAATTTACTTCAATTCATTGACAAATCTAACAGGTAATCTTCTTAACATTTTTCTTTCAACGCGGCGTGGACTTGACCTAGATTTTGCTTGCACCGTTACCTCGTCCCTCGCGTTGAGCTGGCCTTGCGTCTGGTCGCTGGCTGCCGTGCGAACGCTGCCGGCACGTGCAACTCGAGTCGCGGCCTCGTGTCTGGCGACTCGCTGCCTTCGCGCCCCCGTCTTCTCTCTCTTCCGCTCCCGGCGCCGTTCCTCTCTTCCGTCTTCTCTTCCCGGCTACGTCCCTCTTCTATCTTCTGCTCCCAGCTCCGTCCTCCTCTTCTCTCCTGGCTCCGTCTCCTTCGTCCGATTTCGAACGGTCCTCGCCCGTCTCCAAATCTCGTTCGGCACGTTCTTTGCTCGTGCCCAGTGTTTTCGTACGCCGGCGTGATGTGTGGTTCTCGCCGCGTACCAGTTTTCTCTCTCACTCCAGCTGCAGATTTTGTGGTTTAATCTGAGCATCAACTTGTGTCGCAATTTAACAGGCGACCTCCTTCACGGTGCCTTAACTGAAGAAAAGCTTTCTTGAATATTCAACAAATTCGCGGACGACTAACTAGACGCCTTTCTGACGCCGAACACTCCTAACTAATGATGTTCTTACGAATAATACGTTGCAATCGGCGACCGTTGATTCGGCGATGGAGTGAACCAGCAGAACCGCCTCCACGGACGTAAACCCAAGAGAGTGCTGCTACTGCGGTGGGCGTAAACCAGAGAGAGAAGCTGCCTCTTCCACGGACGAAAACTCAAGTGAACGCTTCCGCATGCGGACTCACGATTTATGCCTTCTTGCCTGTAGGGGTAACGCGGCGCCTCCTCCTCCCCTCTCCAGCTAATGCGCGTCATTTTCTCGCGACTTTCGGCGGACGCCGCGGGCGACAATTTCCTCGTCCGCGGGCGCGCCCTTTTTAAAACTGCGCCGCGCTCTCTTCCCCGTTCTTTTATGGTGTTTTATGGTGCTCGGGCACCTGTGACGAACCTCTGAACTCACGTTCGTCACAATATACGTGGCGGAGAGCTGGAGATCGTAGCATTTTTACTTATGGTCGTCTTTGAACTGCTACGGTCATATAACAAACACTGTAATTTAACATTGATTTTATAGTCTTGGGGTAACTGTAACACGCATACGAACACACCCTGCCCGGGGTGAGATTCGAACCCGCGAACCTTCAAGCCAAAGCAGTCTTTCAGTTTTAGCGATCTTAGCTATCTAGACTCGCGATGAAAGGTTTCTTTCGCCTTTTTTGCAGAATTGGTGAGCTGTTCTTCGAAACTCAGATTAGGATCACTGGAATAGAAGAATAAAGTACTTATTTGGCAATAACACAGTTGTATTGCGATTGGCGGTGAAGGAAGAAAAAGGAAGATGACGTGAGCACTCACACGGTAACAATTTGGCCACATTTTAGATGATAGAATGAAGGCCATTTTCGCATAAGGTACGGAAAACTTGCTTAAACTTTGTTTTCTGCAACTACTGCTCTTCAGACACTTATGGTACACAATTTAGCCATTTCTTAATTAATCCCTTCTGCCATTTCCTCTTTTTCGTCTCCCTCATTCTCCTTCTTCATATTTTTCTCCTTCTTTGTCTTGGCTATCGATTCTCCACCCCTTTGTAGCCCCTTCTGCCTTGACATGATGTCCGTGTGCTCATGGATTTCCTCGTCTTCCGAAATCACTGGGAAGAGTGCCTCGCTCAGCCATA
This sequence comes from Acheta domesticus, assembly GCA_031308135.1. Taxonomy (NCBI): domain Eukaryota; kingdom Metazoa; phylum Arthropoda; class Insecta; order Orthoptera; family Gryllidae; genus Acheta; species Acheta domesticus. The sequence goes on along the minus strand of JAHLJT010002406.1, from coordinate 105,565,063 downwards.
TGCCGAACTAAACTAGTAATAAAAAACAGAACATTTATACTCAATTACCTACCTGCATTCAGGGAGGAAGGATAATCTCTTACCGACAATCACTAATCTCTACAAATTTGAATAGCTCCCTAGAATGATACAAAAATCTTGCCCCTAGAGAACATTCCTATTTAGAATTACTTAGATCTAAATAATAATACGCTAGACAAGTGCTTTAATTTATTCTTCAGAAATAAGATAGTTTACCTTTTTTTAAAATAAATGGCTGCTTGATCCAGTCTAAATCTACAAAATAGATCTTCTTCCAGAAAAACTCATTCCATAATCACACTCTAATAATGTTACTAGAAATTTCTGCTCTGGTTGCTTACATCATAACATCATTATCTTACAAAAAACTAATTTTATTGTTCTGTTTTTAGTCTTTTTACCGACAGATTTGATGATCTAATTCTATGTTTATTAACTGCCTGGTAGTGTCATGTACAAATGTCTTTATCCAATATCTGGTTCCATTCAACATTGTTCACCCGAAAATTCTTTATTATCTTTTATGAAAGTAGAAATTTCCCAAGGTCATTTTGCATATTATATCTAATTTACCGGGGAATCTCCACATCTGCTGTACCATTCTCTCTCTCTCTCTCTCTCTCTCTCTCTCTCTAGGTGTATATATAGAGAGAGAGAGGGAGAGAGAGAGAGGGGAGAGAGATAACTGCCCTAAAAATACAGCGAGTGGTCAAAATATTCCTTACATGTTTCTCGTTCCTTACAAATTAATTCACCCCAAAATTGTTGTTTTCCCAAAATTTAAATTCCCCGGGGTCATTTTGTCCCCTATTTACTGGGTATTTCCACTCCCGTTGATCGACCGATTTATGACAAGCTAAATTTGCGTTAGATAACTGCCCCTGCAATTCCGTATTAACTCGGCCGTTAATGAGCGCGTAATGTGTTGTGGCCGAGGTGACCACGTGCGAGGGAGCTATCCAGGACGGCAAAACGATGCGCCAACCGCATTGGCGAGTGGCTTTTTCCTCCCATGTTATTGCGTTACTCTATTGTTGAATTAGTTGGTATTATACTTCTCGCGAAAATGCGGTTGTCTCCATAGAATGCGCAGTAATTATACTGTTTGACATCAGTGGAACTAATAACAAGAATGGTTATTCGGTAATAGGTTACGATACGAAAATTTGTAGAGCATGAAAACAAAATTACTAGGATAAAATGAAAGGAATTCTGTAATAGAAAATAACGAACTAAATGTTTGAAAATTTGTGAATTTTTCTACGTACTGATGGGATAAGCATCAGTAACAATCAGTTTAGTGAACTTTATATAGAATTTATTTCACAAACAGATAATAATTATGTGTAAAAGATCATGAAACTCGTGCAATTCTGTCTTAAAGTGATGAAATACTATTTTGTTCACTCAGATATTTGATAATAATTTATGTTTTATATTACATTTTTTAATACTCGTACACGGTAGGTAATATCAAATTCACTGTACGTAGAGGGGCCAAACAAACTTTAACCTCAGCATGTTACCGGAGAAATGGCTCAATGCGCCGGGTTACCTCGATGACGCGACCCTACCTTTTGGAACGCACCCTGACGCAATAAGTGACAACGTTGAGCATGGTGTACTAGCATCATATCCAAGCGGGCAAATGTACGATGTAGCGGAAATGGAAACGTTGATCACAGACGAGCACTGTGATATTTACTTGCCATTGAAGGAGGGTCACGGCAGGCAATAGCAGCGTTGCAGACCACATCGACACCGCGCGATATCCCGCAGATTGCACCGCAGAGGCCCCGTTCCCTGGATTTCTCCTTCGCGGCCTTCAAGGATCATTTTAATGGGAACCCGACGGACGATGCACGTCCACGATCTCGTCGCACGGGTACACGCAGCTTTGGCCGTTATGACTGCCGAAACTTTGGGGCGTGCGCAACGCAACATTTTTACGAGTGCCCTGGTTTGTTGTCGTATACGCTGTTCTCTAACAATTGTATTTGCAGCAGCGACGAAGGTGACAATGGTATATCTTGGAATTCGTTATTTCACGGCCTTCTAACTTCCTTATCGGTGCCCTCCACTCAGCCTCCAAGTTCGGGCTCGGCACCCGTTTACGCCTCTCCCCGTCTTTCTCCAGTACAGCAGTCGTTATTAGAGAATATGACGGTTTCCTTTTCGCTTGGCGCAAAACAAATCATGCTCGTCATTGCTCGCTGTATAATTGATTCCATATAATTGACATCGTACTAGACGGCGAATATTGTTTTTCCGGTAACTATCCTTATGCGAATTCGCGCTGTATATCGCGAGATGCAGCATTTCCACTTTGGGTTTAACACACTTAACACATTGACATCTACAATCGTGGTTGTCATCAACTTTCTCCAACTTCCAATCGCAGGGTATCTCGTACTCTTGTTAGCAGCAAAGTGTAACCTCAGATTGATTGAATTTAGTGATACCGGGCGCACAAACTGATATGATGGTTGTGTCCCATAAGTGTAGTGCATTTTTTCTCCGAAAGTGGCGGTGATCTTTCCCCACTGCATGGCGAGACCCGGCACCGAATTATCAAGCCTAGCGGGATTTTTCTCAACCCAGTATCTCACATCAGCGGGGCACCGGTCCAGCCGAGCCGGGACAAGCTGTAAGCTCCTGACAGTTCTCCCGGCACGTGTAGTAGTGTAGTGCATGGGAATGTATGTGTCTGTAGGTAAGGATGAGGATGGGACAAAGAAGAAGGAAAGACCGCGCGCAGTCCATTGCTCGTTGTTGGGGCATTGCTCCAGCATTCGCCTGGTGTTGATCGGAGAAACCACGGAAAACTACCGATCAGAGAAGCCGGCTGCTAAAAACTCTTCTCCAGACAGTGGGCGAATTCGACGTGGCTGACAAGCCAGTGTCAAAAATCCTGACACCGTCGAGACTCGAACCTAGGACAATAGTTTGGTCCTATACACCGATCGGTTGCAGAAGATTGCTTAGTCGACTGTGATCGATAGGTGTACCATTAAAGACTGCATTTCGGCAAAAAAAACTTAATAAAAATTTTGTGGGTTAGTCCACTCTGTCGCTCATAGCCTAGTAAAATATATAATAAATTATGTATTATAATACATAATCATCTCCTGTATTATTTCAGTAGTATATTGTTTCCGTTCCAGCTCACACACGCAATCAATCTTTATAATTGAGGTCTCTAAATAAAGATAATTTCACGGAGACGTGAAGAATTGCATTTTGACTTTAAAAATATGAAGGATTTTTTTTAAAAAACGCATCTAAATATTCAAGTCAAATGCAACTCGCAACATTTGCCAAAGTTTTTTGTCAAATAACTCCTAAACAAAGCGCTTTAGGGTCTTAAAAACTACAACTTTGAGGCCACAGACCTCAAAGAAACATTTCTCACCCCATAATCTACAAGATAAGATATTCCTCAATATTCAATTAAATTTTTCGTTTCCGCGCTTCAATATTATCAAGGCCACCTCAATATTTCAGCCCTTGATGCTGGTAACCATTTTTGTGACGACATGCTTAGAAAGCTTAGATTACTCAATCTTATATTTACGCTTTCTGTATAAACCGTGGTTTCTGCAAATGAACCTCGTCAGACTGCACAATCATTAATTCAAAATTTGCTCTCCAGCAATCGTCTCCTGTATTATTTCAGTAGTATACCTTTGCGTTCCGGCTCTCACATGCAACCAATCTTTATAATGAGGTCTCTAAAGAACGAGAATTTCATGGAGACTTGATGAATTTCATTTTGACTTTGAAAATATGAAGGATTTGTTTAAAAAAATACATCTAAATATTAATTTCTAATGCAACCCGCAACACACGTCAGCGGTTTTAAACCGATAACTCCTAAACAAGACATTCTAGGGCCTTAAAAACTAAAATTTTGAGACCAAAAACCTCAAAGAAACGTTTATCACACTTTAATCTACAAGATGAAATATTTCTGGACATTCTTCAATAAAATTTTCGTTTCGGCGCTTCAATACCACCAATGCCACCTAAATATTTCAGCCCTTCTTGCTGGTATCTATTTCTGTGGCAACACGCTTAGAAGGCTTAGATTCCTCAAATCTTATATTTACGCTTTCTGTATACACCGTGGTTTGTGCTGTCTGATTAGGTTTATTTGCATAATCATTAATTCAAGATTTGCTCTCCAGCAACAACTTGAAGAACTATTATAGTTGCTTGATACCTATGAAGATTGTTTCTTATGCGTGCAGTGAAACTATTCAATTAACGTTTTGCCATGGTCTGTAAGTGCTGTGTACTTAATTGTGGAGGGTTGTGGGTGAACAATGAAGAGTGAAGACTTGTGTTTGTGTTTTACCTGTACCAATATTTTCGTTATTATTCGATGAAATATTCAAGTCAGCGGGTTCAGACGCGTAGTTTTCTCAAAAGTAAAAAGCTAATATTTTTTGTGACGATCACGAAAAGCTAAAACCTAACTGACAAAGAATATTGAATAATTACTTCAAATGTCTTTAAGTGAGTGTTGGGAATTGTTCCAAGAAAATTCTCCATGATATTGAATAAATATTTATTGAACATTTCTTTTACACATTAATTGCATTGTTTTTTATTTTTATTTGTTATTGTGTTAGTACATTGCAAGTTACTTTCATAGATATTTAAACAAATAAACACGTTTCGTTAACTCTTAGAATGAAAATAGAAGGATAGGGATGAGTGTGGGTCTAATATGCGAGAGTTCTTGCACGGGTACGCGGAGGTAGTGGGGGAAAACTTGTGCTATGGCACAATACAAGGAACAAACATTTTAAAGTAGCTAATGTAAAATAACTTGAAATAAATGGAGAACGAAAATCAAAACGCGCCAGCCTACAATAGTGTGTGAATTAATTTTAAAAAAACGCCTATATTTAAATTTATAGAAAGAATAGCGTAAGTCACTCGACAACTGCCAACGATCGCAGTCCAAACGCATGATTTAAATGTTGGCGGTATCTGGAAGTATGTACATCAACGCCCAGCTGCAAACTCATATAGTAAATATAGGCGCGGATCCACGGGGAGAGAAATGAGAGAAAATTCCCCTCCCAAAATGTTTCAGTAACTATTAATTTTAATATGTCACGAAATTTCCAAGCAAAAATATTTTCGTATAAACATTAAAACAAATAACATTGTATCGCATCATGAGCTGAGTTTAGCCTGCGTCATTCTACATAATCTGTAATATGACACTTGCGACCAAAACATTTTGAATAAAAAAATTTCCCCTCCCAAAATTCGTTTCTGGATCCGCGCCATGGTTAATAATACACCTTTTGATATTAAACTCAAGGTGTCAGTTCGTAAGATATTCAATACGCAAACATCGTTTGAGCGACATTTCCATGTACCGAAGTGAAGTCTAAGCCAGTCTAAGTCTAAATTGTTTCTAATTGCAACAAATGGTATTAAGTACTCAAAGGTGAAAATATTAATTTGATTACTTTTTGGCTCGGAATTGCTTTTCTTGAGGTACGTAAGAACGCAGAAATAATCAAATATTTTTTAGTATACAAATAATTTTTTAATTTTCGCACCCCAGCAACCTTGCACCCTGACTCTCGAAAACTCCCTCGGTTCCTCATTACTAATCAAGGAATGTTAAATAATATTGCAAAGTGTAGGTCCGTACTTGCCCGATCCGGTATTTTCGCACTACTTTACTTGGCTTTCTCAAGAGTAAAAAACTTTTCTATTATTGTTGTGACTATCAAGGAAAGCGAAAAGCTAACTCTGAAGGAAGATTGAATAATTTCTTCAAATGTTTTTAAAGAAATATGAGTAGTTCCAAGAACATCTCTCTATAATGCTGAATAAACTTTTATTGAAAATTTGTTTCCAACATTAATTGCATCAATTGCATTTTTATTTTGTTTGATATTCTTTGAAAATTAGTAGTTCCTCTCCTTCCCTCTCCTTTTTTATGGAAAGGATAGACAAATGCATAGGGAAAGGGTGAGGTTTGCCATGCGAGAGTTCTCGCACGGGTACGCTAGTAACTAGAAATACTGTTATAGTTGCTTGATGCCTATGAAGATTGTTTCTTATGCGTGTAGTAAAACTATTCAATTAACGTTTTGCCATAATCTGTAAATGCTGTGTACTTAATTATGGAGTTATATGGATGTTTAGTGAAGAAAGATGACTGTGTTTGTGTGTTTTACCTGTACCAATATTTTCGTTATCAATCGATGTAATTTTCAAGTCGGCGGGTTCAGATACGTAGCTTTCTCAAAAGTAAAAAGCTAATATTTTTGTGACAATCACGAAAAGCTAAAAACTAACTAACAAAGAATATTGAATTATTACTTCAAATGGTGTCTTCAAGGAAGTGTTGTGAATAGTTTCAAGAAATTTCTCCAAGATATTGAATAAATATTTATTGAAAATTTATTTTAAACATCAATTGCATTACTTTTTATTTTTATTTGTTAGTGTGTTTGTACATTGCAAGTTACTTTTATACATTTTGAAGCAAATGTCGCGTGGCCGCAGACGGCTGGCGCCCGCGTAAGCATAATGACGTAGCTCCACCGCGGAAAGAGCGTCTCAGCAGAAAAGGCCTATATAACAGCTTAACCTCCGCTTAGGGGGGGAACGAATGCTACTCGTGAGCTCGTCGCCCGTGCGCACGGACCTTCCACTCCCCGTCGGTTCAGACCGGCCCAAACTGGCCCTGCCGACTTTCCTTCACCCCTAGTCGGTTCAGATCGGCCCAAACTGGCCCTGCCGACTTCCCTTCACCCCTAGTCGGTTCAGATCGGCCCAAACTGGCCCTGCCGACACTCTTCAATCCCGCTAGTCCAGACAGACCCTCCAGGGTCCTGCTAGCAGCTTCCCGCCCTTGCCCCTGATCACCGTGCACGTCGAGTGTCGCCATGGCCGCTGCAAAGTCGCTCTTCCGGAGGACCGTCCTCGCCGAGGCTGGGCTACGTCAGGTGCATGTGTAAGTTACACCTCTCCAATAAATTGCTGTTTGCCATGAATGGGGTCATCCCTATTATTATTGCTCCCTCTCATCCGCCTTAGGCCTTTAATAGAATAGTGAATGGCCCAGAGGGCACCTTCTGCCCTTACCGTCCTTCCACTCCCTTGCACGTGGTGCCAGGACCCCTTCCCTCACGACACAAATAAACACGATTCGTTAACTACATTCCCTCTTAGAATGGAAATAGAAGGATAGAGTTGAGTGTGGGGTCTAACATGCGACAGTTCTCGCACGGGTACACGGAGGTAGTAGGGGAAAACTTATAGAGTAGAGGGTAGCTAAATTAAAGTAGCTTGAAATAAATGAAAAAAATCAAAACGCGCTAGCCTACATTACTACGTGAATTATTTTAAAAAAACAACTAAATTTAAAATTATAGAAAGAATAGCGCAAGTCACTCGACAACTGCCAACGATCGCAGTCCAAACGCACGATTTAAATGTTGGCGGTATGTGGAAGTATGTACATCAACGCCCAGCAGCAAACTCATATTGTAAATAATACACCGTTTGATATTAAACTCAAGATGTCGTTTCTTTAAGACATTAAATTTGCAAACATCGTTTGAGCAACATTTCCATGTACCGAAGTGAAGTCTAAGCCAGTCTAAGTCTAAATTGTTTCTAATTGCAACAAATGGTATTAAGTACTCAAAGGTGAAAATATTAATTTGATTACTTTTTGGCTCGGAATTGCTTTTCTTGAGGTACGTAAGAACGCAGAAAATAATCAAATATTTTTTAGTATACAAATAATTTTTTAATTTTCGCACCCCAGCAACCTTGCACCCTGACTCTCGAAAACTCCCTCGGTTCCTCATTACTAATCAAGGAATGTTAAATAATATTGCAAAGTGTAGGTCCGTACTTGCCCGATCCGGTATTTTCGCACTACTTTACTTGGCTTTCTCAAGAGTAAAAAACTTTTCTATTATTGTTGTGACTATCAAGGAAAGCGAAAAGCTAACTCTGAAAGAAGATTGAATAATTTATTCAAATGTTTTTAAAGAAATATGAGTAGTTCCAAGAACATCTCTCTATAATGCTGAATAAACCTTTATTGAAAATTTGTTGCCAGCATCAATTGCATCAATTGCATTGTTATTTTTGTGTGATATTGTGTAAGAAATTTAGTTCCTTTCCTTCTTAATGAAAAGCATAGACAAATGGATAGGGAGAGTGTGGGGTTTTAACGTGCGAGAGTTCTCGCACGGGTGCGCTAGTGTATTATATAATACAAGAAATACATTATACATACCTTCTTCTTCTTCTGCACTTCAAGGATTAGGTTCAAGAACCTGTTCCGGTGTCCACTTCCTTCTGGGCCTTCCTACGTCTCTTCTTCCTCTGCATATGTAGTCCACTGAGAGTGCTGGTGTGGTCTGCTATCGGGCATTCGTATAAGGTGTTCATACCATCTTTTCTGATTTCTTTCCAGTTTCCCCAGTAGTGGTTCGACCCACAGTTTATTTCTTATCTCTGATCTTGTCTTTTCGTTTTATCTAGGATATTATTAACCTGCTAGAGTGCGTGCTCAAAAATTTCATTTCAGCTGCCTGTATTGTTAGAGCTTATCTTTTTTTGATGTTACTCTTGCTTCATCTCCACATTAACACTGGCACAGCTACTGTGTTGAAGAATTTTATTCTTGTGTCTATCCTTGTTTTATTTTTTAGATGTCTGTGTATCGTGCCGCATATTTTCTATAAATTTATTTAATCTTTTATCTAAACTACTTTATCTTTTCTTTCAAACGAGATATTGGCAACCTAGATATTTGGAAATATTTTACCTGTTCTATACTCTTTCTTCTATTCACAATCTTTGCTCTCACTGGGTATTTTCTTATATGCCATAGTATTTAGTTTTTTCTGTGGATATTTTCAAACCATATTCTATTGCAGTTCGATTTAATCTATATATTGCCATTTGCATTTTGTCTTCAGTGTCCTGTATTATCACTTTGTCATCTGCATATAAAATAGAATTTAAAAATATTTTCCTAATAGATACCTCGATCTATATTCAATTTCCATGTTCTAAACATGTCGTCCATGTATATATTAAAAAGTGTTGGTGATATGCAACAGCCCTGTCTTACACCTTGTGGGTGGGAATCTCTTCTGGCAATTTTCCTTTTATAAACCAGCTTAATGGTCGTTGTTTCATCTAGTCCTTTTATCACCTCTATCAAGTGTTTGGATCCCCCTTCTTTCCATTATGTTCCACAGAAGGCTTCTATTGACATTATCAAAAGCTTTACCATATCCAGCGAATGTTAGGTGTGTTTCACAGTTGTGTTCACGTCTTTCTTCTATTATTCTTTTTAATGTGAAAATGGCATCAGCAGTCGATTCTGCCTTTTCGAAATCCATTTGTTCTTCTGATATAAGGTGATCTGCTATTATTATTAATCTTTCATTTATTATTCTCGCATATAGATCTTGTATGTTGTATCCAATAGACTTATTCCTCTGTAATTGTCTGGGTCTCCTCGGTTACCTTTCTTATAAAGTGAGATTACTTTTGCTCTTTGCCATTCTTTATGAGTTTGTTTATTTCTCCAGCACATATTAAAGAAATGAAGGAGGCGTAGGATGAAATAACATTCCAGAGTATTTTAGTAGTTCTGTGTTCGTGCCATTCATACCAGATGCTTTTCGATTTTACATTTGTTAAGTGCGTCATGTAGTTCATCTATCGTTAGGTCATCTGCATTTGTAGCTGTATGTTTTTATTATTTCACATTTTTCATCGTACCATAATGCTTTATAATGTTTCACACCATCTTTCTTTTCAATTACATTAATTTGTACATTCTCTCTTTCATTACTATTCAATGTTTTCATTACTTTGTAGGCTAATGTTTGTCTCCCGTATATATCATGTTCTATTCTTCCAATAAATCTTTCCATGAATCGGCGTGAGCTTTTCTGATAATTGTTTTTACTTTGTTTCTAGCTTTTTTTGTATTCTTCCTTGTTATTTTCAGTAGGGTGTCAAGGTATGTTTTGTATCTCTTCTGTTTGAGCTTAACACTTTTTCGGTATCATCATTCCAATTTTCAAACCTTTTCTTTTTTGAAATTTCTTTTTCCGTCCTACTGCCTCATCTGCATTATACATATATTTATTGTATTATATACTTTATGTTTCCTTTTTCAATATTGGCATTATTAAATCTATATATTTACTTAAAACAGTATAGTTTATCGTAGAAGTTGAGTTATACAATATCGTAATATTGGGACAGGAACTATACAAATCAGTTGGTATAACACATGTCTCATTTTTACAAGATTTATTCAAGTGCAAAATGAGTAGTATGTAGGTCCTCCCCTATGAAAAAAATTGAAAATTCAATTCAATTTCTACTTGTCCTACCGAATAAAACTACTACTATAATTGTGAAGCCACTGAAAATATCGTTTATGGAGGCCGCAACTCAATTGTCAAATATTTTTAAATTTTCGGCAGCGTCCTATCTCTGCCGTCTCTTTGTCACAAAAACTGCTAGGACCGTTGCGACGAATGGTACGTTTGCGTCGACTAGTCAGATTATGCGTCCATTGTATCGTTCGAAACCCCGTGAATGGAAATAACCAAGCGTACATGGCTAATTGTGATGCATGAATTTCAGGCACAATGATATGTCCATGAATGTGTGTCTACTGTGGCGACAGCATTCCCAGAACTTTTCTGTCGTTGTTGAATGGAGGACAGCGGCTTTTTGCCCGACAAAACACGGGCGCGGGTTTCTCTTTGCACAATGTTCCACCGCTTGCAAACAAAACCATTAATATAATTCAATATCGTTTAATGTTTGGTGCGTAATGTAAAAAGTGAAATGCGTAGTTTAACCTAATTTAATTTGAAGACTAGGTCATGAGTTTATTGGTTAAAATATTTCATTCCTCCTGTATTTAGTTTTGAAGTGGGTCTGTACTCTTCATTTTTATTATTCGTATACACCGATGAACATTGGAATATTAGGTTTGACGCTTCTCTAGGTCCAATTTTTAACAAAAATTGAGAAAAGTAGAAACCCATAAAACTTAGCAAAGGTTGCTGTAATTTTGATTTTTTCTTTCAATATTCCAAGGTAAAAGCATACTTTTACTACGTAGGCTTTATTTCTATTGTTGTCATGCACACTTATGTGAAGGTTTAATGGATTCTACAAAAATTATTTACCGCAAACGCTGAAAATATGCGAATAATGTTTTTAACCTTTATTCAGTACCAGGAATAAACGATATATCAAAACACA
>JAHLJT010002406.1:105531759-105552741 GCA_031308135.1 Acheta domesticus | reverse complement strand
TTAATGTAATATTAACGACGTGAAGGACAAGTAAAAAAATTTACATTTTGTAATTTTTGAAAAAAACCAACCGATAGACCATAATGGCTTTTATGTCATTGATAGAGTACATTTAACACTATCCCTACCAAAAATTTAAAGAAAAAATTTGGAGCCGTTTTTGAAAAAATTGTGTTTTTGTAATTTTTTAAAATTGCACATATTGCACGCAATATTGCACGAAAACTACCCAAAATTGTGAAAAACATTTACATGACCTTTATTAAAGAACTCAATATGCAGAACAAATTTTATTTGAAGAAAAAATCTGTATCTTCAATTTTGTAGTTGGAGAAAGACGCCGAAAAAAATTCAAACTTTCACAATTTTTGAAAATTCAGAGCTGTACGTGAAAATCGGACCTATGCCTGTTAAAAAGGTATTTTCCTCTATTCATACAAGAAATTTAAAGAAAAAAATTGGAGCGGTTTTTGAGAAAATTTTGAAAACCCCCGGGGGGCTTCATATAAAGTACCCCCAAATTTTAAAGTATCTTTTTCAAAATCACAAAGCTCTGACTAGAATCAGATCGACTGGGGAATATCAATTTTGAAGAAAATCGACCGAACTGTTTAGGCGCTAGCCGTTGACCACAGACGGACAGACGAACAGACGGACAGACGGGACAGACGGGACAGACGGACAGACGGACAGACGGACAGACGGACAGAACGGACAGACGGACAGACGGACAGACGGACAGACGGACAGACGGACAGACGGACAGACGGACAGGACGGACAGACGGACAGACGGACAGACGGACAGACGGACAGACGGACAGACGGACAGACGGACAGACGGACAGACGGACAGACGGACAGACGGACAGACGGACAGACGGACAGACGGACAGACGGACAGACGGACAGACGGACAGACGGACAGACGGACAGACGGACAGACGGACAGACGGACAGACGGACAGACGGACAGACGGACAGACGGACAGACGGACAGACGGACAGACGGACAGACGGACAGACGGACAGACGGACAGACGGACAGACGGACAGACGGACAGACGGACAGACGGACAGACGGACAGACGGACAGACGGACAGACGGACAGACGGACAGACGGACAGACGGACAGACGGACAGACGGACAGACGGACAGACGGACAGACGGACAGACGGACGGACGGACGGACGGACGGACGGACGGAATGCCATCAATCGATTTTTAAGTAAAAAGAAGCAACAAATCATGGATTTTGACCACACCACGAGATAGAGGATTTTTTTTTGTTAATTTAGCAACTGGTTTTATCCACTATTCGTTTTCACGGCCCGGCAATTATTTTTTTTCCGCCGAAAATTGGCCATTTTTTCGCGCAGCATTACATAACTTTCCCTATACTACGTATATCACTCCGTGTATACGTACGTATACGGGAAAGTAAAAAGTAAGCCAGAACAAAGTAAGAGTTTTATTAAAATTCATTTTGCAGTTCAAAATTCAGCAGTCCAGAATTATAGATATCCGGGGATGTACCAAGTAATTGCGTGCTTACCTCATTGCAGAAAACGCTCAATATCAAGCCTAAGTTACCACTGTATTAAGAAGCAGGGGTCAAGTACACTCTCCACGGTTAGTCATTGTTCTCAACACACCACGAAGTACGAAATCAGTCTGATTGCGAGGCCCACTCGGCCGTCGCTTATGACGTTCGGCGTCCAAGGGACGTAAGTGGCGGTGATTGTGGTTATGGCATTACATTCACTATTGGGACTTCTACAACTAATTAAGAAACATCTACAATAACAATTAACAAATATTAATACATATTTTATTGAATGTGACTACCAGTTTACTACTGTTGTTTGTCTAAAATAATTAGGAACCAATGAAAAAAGAAGAAACTACAGATAGCAGGGGAGACAATAATACCATATTTGGTCAGACTTTTCAATGTATCAATCAACAATGAAAGTGTACCGGATGATTGGAAATCTGCTTTAATAGTACCAATTATTATTATTTAATAATACCAATTTTTAAAAGTGGACAAAAATGTGAAGTGCAAAATTATAGGCCAGTTAGTCGTAGTCTGTAAATTGTTTGAAAAATTATTATCTAATTCGATTAGAAATCATTTGGATCAGACAATGTTTTTTTTTCGCGGGCAGCATGGCTTTAGAAATGGCTTTTCTTGTGAAAGTCAAATTATTTCCCTTACTCAAGACTTGTCTGAAGTAATTGATTTAGGAGGAAGAGTGGATGCAATAGTTATTGATTTTGCCAAAGCGTTTGATGTAGTACCGCATGACACACTGATATTGAAACTTATTGATGCTAAAATTGACAGGCGGGTAATAGCATGGATAAGTGAATTTCTTCGCGAGAGAAATCAAAAGGTTCGAATTGGACAGCATTTATCGGAAAAGGGTAACATTACTTCCGGAGTCTCTCAGGGCAGTGTCATTGGCCCACTGTTGTTTCTTATCTTTGTAAATGATATATTGCAAAATATAACGTCAAAAATTCGATTCTTTGCCGACGACTGTATATTATATAGGGAAATTACAGAACAGCACGATATAATTCAACTACAGGAAGATTTAAATAAGATTAATGATTAGGCAAGAACTAATAAAATGACTGTAAATGGAAATAAAAGTAAAGCGATCACATTTTGTAGGGCCAGAGACTTTCATACATTGCCTTATCAGCTAGATAATGACGTAGTTCCGCGAGTCTCAAACTGTAAATACCTTGGCATCCTCCTGGATAGCAAGTTGGGATGGGAGAAACAAACTAACTACGTAGTCATTGCATTTCGTCATGAGAAACCTTAAAAAATGCAATACGAAAGCAAAAGAAATCGCATATACCTCGCTTGTTAGGCCAGTAATGGAATATGGAGCTAGTTGTTGGGATACGTACAGAATATGACTTAAGAAGAGCTTAGAGAGAATACAAAACAGAGCGGCAAAATACACTTTTCGGAGAAACATACCTGCACGTTGGGAATCGTTAGAACATCGGAGAAAAAGGGCTCGACTTTGCGTAATGTACAAATCTTGCACTGGTGGCTCTGCATGGCAGGAAATACGGGGAAGGCTAGATAAACCAGATTATTTTAATAGATTTGATCATAAATATAAAATTAGAACTAGAATTCAAAGAACGGACGTAGGCAAATTATCCTTTGTAAACAGAACAATCGTAGATTGGAACGATTTACCTGCGACAGTTTTTGAGCCCTTTCCTTGCTCAGCGCGTGGTTTTAGAAAAAAGTATAGGAAATTAATCAATAGGGTGAAAACGTGCAGTGAAGTGAAGTGAAAGGTGCGATTATGTGTAGTAAGCTAAAAAGTATTGAGCTATTAGTATTTAGGTAAAGTTTTATGAGGTGCAGTGACGTGAAGTGAAGTGATTTCATTTCGTAGTTTATTTCGATAATCTAAAGCGTCTTTTACAGGCTATTCTGACAAAAGTTGATATTTATTGATTGATGTTAACGAGTGATTTTCGTGTTAGAAATGTAAAAATTATTATAAGTATTGTATATTTTTATGTTGTACGTAAAAGTGTTTATCCATATTTGTCTGAATATGATTGTCAGTGAATACGTGTAGGATGGTGTGTATGCGAGTGTTCCTATATCTTTGTATGATATGTATGTAAGCGTGTATGTTTGTATGTATGAATGTTGGTGTAATATGTAAGTAAGTTTATTTACTTAAATATTAGTATATTTGTAGTTTCATTTGTTGTATATGTATAGGTATGTAAATGCAGTTACATGTTCTAGGTAATGACGAAGATAATTTGTTTGTTTTTTATATTGATTTTTTATATATTGTTTTTATTGTTAATTGTGTTTTGTAATTTTAATGTACTTTTATGTTTCTCTATTCTGCCACCGGGCAACATCAGCCCAATTGTAGAATAAACCTTATATCTATTTTTATCTAAAACAACTCTAATATTAATGTTTAGCCGCAGGATTTGTGGGAAGCGAAGAACCAATCTAATCCATTCTCCCTATCAACGTTCTTAGAGATCAGCCATTACTTAATTGAAATCAACTCCCTCGCCATTGTTTCGCGCTAAAATAAAGAGAAGGAAGAGTGTTTTGTTTCTCGACCAAATCCTCTAGTTGGTTGCCATTTAACTCGCTAGGGAAAACTCGCAGCTCCTTTTATGAAAACGAGAGAATGATGAAAAAGAGAAAATGATGATAATTATAAGAAAGGGAGAGTCTAGAATGTAGATTTTCTTCCTATTCACTCCATTAACTCTGGTCACTTTCATTCCCTTGTAGTATTTGAGTAAACTCGAGTGTGCGTGTGTGTGGATTTGCAGTTCCGGCGGACACGGATAGAGCACTTTCATTGCACCAATCGAGACATGCGAGGTGTCAATCGACGAGCCTCGGTCTCCTGATAAGGAACTGATCATTTGTTTTCAAATTCAGATATAAGATTGTAAGAAATTTCCAAAACGTGTTTTTTCGTGATTTGGCGCTGCGATCTTGGTGAGTATGCCACGAACTAAACCAACGCCACTTAAATAGATCTATGTAGGTGACGTTGATTAAACGTCAGTACTGATACTGACGTAGATGAAGATGAAGAGAAAGACGTAGACAAAGTCAAAATGAAAGACGAGAAAGACATAGAGGAAAATGTAGATGAAGACGGAGAGAAAGACGAAGAGAAGGACGAAGATAGATATTCAGAGAAACAAGAAGAGAGACCTAGGCGAAGTGTTCTATACCCTATGACGCCTCGGCAACTAATCTGTGATAATTAAAGTTCTGAACACCGGATAGAAAGGCCTCGTCGAGAGACACCTTATATGTCTCAATACATTGCATAATTAATTAGTTTCTTGAAGAATACGTTGACTATTCTCGTGACTTTATCTCCTTGTAAACTCAGAATTTGTTTGCTAAAACGTTGACTCTGACAGACATGAATTGCCAAATAGCAGAATTTAAATCCAATCCATAATCAATTTCAACAACTGAACACGGTGGAAGCAACCGTGGACACGTCCAATGAATCCATCCAACCCATATTAGAAATTACAATACTCGACTAACTCAAGGAGAGGCAACGTGCTGACGGGAGAAGCCTCTTTAAGCAGCGGCAGCGATGATCGCGTTGGGCGAGCGCTCGGCGCGCTCTCAGGTGTGTATGCGGCGAACGACAAACACTCCACGGAATCGCTCCGCACTCAATGGACGCACCGGTTGGTGTGTGGCAAACACCAGTAAGGGTGCGACGCTCGGTTACGGGCAGGGCGGATACGGTGCCAAAGGTCGACGGAAGAAATACGAAAGGAATGTAAACAGAGGGGGAAACGGTACAGGGAGGAAATTCATTCGGTGGGAAGGAATAATTAAGGAAGGTATTCATTGGTTGATGAGAATAATGAGATAAGGACAAAGTGGAGATACGAGGAGAGGTGAGGGATGAGGAGAGAAGACTTTTGAGTGTAGAAGATGGGATTAAGAAGGATGAGTAGAGGAGGGATGTGAATAGAGAAGGAGGAATAAGGATTCAAAAGTTTGAGGTGAAAAAAGAAGAGAAATGAGAACAAAAGAGGATAGAGGAATAGACATGATGTAAGAAGTGGGGACTTATATATTGGAGAAACGAAAATAGATTGATAAAAGGAGAGAGATGGGAATAAATGGAACAGTTTAGTGAAGGGAGAGATGGAAACGGGCAACACATAAGAACAGGAAAGACAGATGAAACTACAAGGAGAAAGGTGTGAAGTGAGAAAGGGAGAAAAGGAGAAATGATGAGAGAAGAATGGTTTAGATGAGAATAGAAATTTAATATTAAAACAAACAAAGAGATGAGCACAAATGAGAATGCAGTGTGAAAGTGATCATAAGATAGTCGTACGATCATAATTTGATAATAGTAAAAGAAAATATTTTATTCGTAGAATGAGGTCAAAGCACTAATTAATACAGTGTTACTGGTTATTTAGTATTTAACAAAACTATGAAAGAAGCATTACTCATGAGGGAGAACGGTTACGTCTAGAGATGGAGGGCACAAGATACATAATTTCGCCAAGTAAGTAAGTTCAGTTAAACATCGTCTCGTAGACAATATTTAATATTTAGTGTTTAGTCATTTTTTTAAATTTTTCTTTAGCTTTAAATACTCAAACTTACGGAATATTGTCTTTTGGCTATAACCTTCGGTAATATTTATGACTATCGACAATTGTACTCCATACCTTTCTGAGACGTGTACGAGCTAGTGAGAATTTTAACCGCCACCAATTTATTTTCTCACCTTACTTTGTAGGAAGAACTCCACTGCATATTCGGGTCAAGATCTTGGGAAAGAGATCGAGAAGACGGTCGAGAGCTTGTGTACAGTGTACAGTGTACAGTGAACGGCGTGACGGCAGTGCTACGGACTACGGACTTTCCTTCTCGTATAACGGTCACGAGTGCTGCGGCGGTATTTTGGGACATCTTCTAGATTTATGGTGAACAAGCTTGTCTACGGAAATCTCTCTCCTGGTTATTCTGGAATTGTACATTGTTATGCTATTTCATTTCAACAAAATGTACCTGAATAAAGTGAATCAATTACAGTAACGACAATAACAAAGCAACTTTAACGGCTGCTTTCTGATTTCTATATCGACGTCTTCTAACTACCTTCGAGTGGCCGAAATCCATAGGTTTTTGATGAAGAAATGAATGAGGATGAAGCACGAGAGAAACGAGACGAAAAACAAGAGCATCTCTATAAAACCCGCCGCGATCTCGCCTTGTTCTTCACACATTCCACACGGATCGACCGAGATTTGAACCGAGGTCGCAGGAGTGGAAGACGAGTGGTATAGTCAAACCACGGGTCGCTCCTCATGCACCGTTGTTCCCCCATCTGGATGTTGTCTCACCGGCCTCCCGCCTACGGAGTTGTCTTGCCACGACACGCCGTTTCCCCTCTTCCTACTCCTCCTTCCATATACGCGCGACTCAGTGAGCGAGGGGGCGGCGACGGAGACCAATATTTGTCCAGTGCACATGTCCTCGGCGCACCCTCGCCCCGCTGCTCTCTCAGTATCAATATTTCATACGTCCCAATCACGCGCTCACTCGGGAGCCGGAGGAAACGGTCATGCAGGGAACGGGAGAGAGGCGTCTGAGAAGTTGGTGTGTGAGGCGGGGTTGCGAGTGAGGTCGGAGACTGTGTGGGTAGTTGGTTACAAATTGTACTGTGTAAATCTAAAAGACTAAATATACCTGTAATATAGTGCTATTTTTCTAACTTTGCCTCTGAAGGCCCATCTTCGCGATGGAATATGTTACAGTATTTCGCGTCTTTCTCAGTCGTGTCGCTAGATATCACACGATCGTGACCGTATCGAGCAGTGCATGCGATCATGCGACGTCTAGCGGAGGAAGACGCGACATGCCATGTGATATTCCATCATGGCCATAGGGACTTGAGGGGCAAAGTTATAAAAAATCGCACTATAATTATTGAACTTCAGCGTCTCTTGCAATGACCCTATCTCGATGAGGTTTTTCATTCAGTTTCGCTTCATCTTTAGAGTAAATAATGAGACAAAATTTTGTTTTACTACGGGAAATAATTGTAGCTTAACTTTGTGGACGTTTTGTTGAGCTCTCTCTCCCATGTTGGGAGAAGAGTTTGGTCGGAGGCGATGGAGGCAGTAGTGTAAATGGCGGGGGTGAGGAATGAAATCGCTTGTGGTGCGACGCAGATAACGATGAGGAGAAGGAAGTTTAAATGTAATGGAGTAGGCGCGAAAGATTGGGGAGGCAGAGTCCGGAGAACACGGTGTTCGAGACGTCAAAGTGTGGAAAATACGAGACAAGGGTCTGATGCTGAATGTGGGAGGAAGTGTGAAATCGAGAATGCTAGAGAAGGGAAGAAGGCCCGAAAGGATACGATTGAAGTGAATTGATGCCTTATTTTTACGTGGCGAGACTCAGGCCATGAGGCCTGCTCCTCGGTCTGACCACGCAAATTTCGCTACGCTCCTTTCACCAACTAGCGGAGAAAGAAGGTAGTCCTTGGGCGACGATTTTGAATTTAGCTCAGAGGCGTCATTTACGCTTGAGGATCTTTTACATGCAGCAAATCTACTAACATGGGACAGCCGGCTTTACTTCCCCTCCGAAGGAAGGCGTACGAAGGACTTTTTCGCCCTAAAATTCCATGGCTTCGATCGGGTTTGAACCCGCGAATTTGGGTATAACAGTCCGATACGCTAACCGCTACACCACCGCCGCCACGATAGTGGCGATGGTGGTACTGTGGGAAAAAAAGTTAAAAGGCTGAAGGTAACTGTGGCGAAAGTGGTAGTGATAGGAAGATTGGATAAGGAGAGGGAAGCGCGCTCTTGTCGAAGGAGGTGGGGGGTGGGTGCGAGCGGAGGTCAGTGGGAAGGGAACGAGTTGTTAGGCGAGAACTTGAGTGTGGCCGGCAGATGTTGGAGGAAACTATGTGAAACTGTGGCGATAGTGAACGACATCGGAGACAAACACTGTGGACTCAGCGGTTGCGAAACTGAAGTGAATGCGTGTGATGGGTAAAGGTGCATGGCAGGCGCGGGCGGGCGCGGAGCAGGCGTGGGGCGGGATGGTGCGGGGCGGGACGGGCGCGCGGCGGGAGCGGGGCGAGCACAGAGTGGGCGTGGGGCGGACGGGGGCGGGTGGGGGCGGGGGGCGGGGGCGGTGCGGGGAGAGCGTGGGTGGCGGGCGCGGGGCGGGGCGGAGGGCAGGCGCGGGGTGAGGGCAGAATCGGACGCAGCCGGGCGGGCGAGTCGAGCCAACGAAAACACGCGGAATAAGGCCGCGAGGAATGATCGATGCACTCCCACGCGTTGGAGACAATGGGCGCCTTGTCATAGAGGGCGGGCGGAGAGGGCGATGGGAAGTGGACAGTGGTCGGACAAGTGTTCTCCATTAGCGCACCCAATTGCTTCGTATTTGAAGCCGTTCAGATTGCCAGAGAAGCTCGTGCGTTGACGGCTCGCGAGATTAGTGTCGAAAGGATGAAGAGTGGAAGACACATTAGGGACCGAACGTATCAATCAGTGACGACGTGACATTGTTCGAATACTGCGGGAACTGTACACCATATTGGAAATTAGAGTTTCAAGAAAAGATTGATAATGTAAAACTCCTACATTTTGTCTATAAAGTAGACATAGTTGACGAAATCATAACAAGGTATTACGTAGCTACAGAAAAGACAGTAACAATGTTATCACAATTTTTCTCTCTTCATAAACCCAGCAAATGCACCTACGATTAATTTTACAAATTGGTGAGCTCAGTTGAACCGGTGAGTCTCGCTAATGTCGATTTTTCTTTCTTTCTTTTCCTTTCTTTCTGGCTTTATTTGTGTGTTATAATCCTTAAATAATTGTTTCATAAATGGCAGGTTCAACAATTTTACGAAGTCTGCAATTATACACTGAGCAGATACAAATAATTTTGTTTGTACGGTGTCGTTTCAAAAATAAAATATTTAACCAAATATGAAATTCAAGCAAAACTCGTAGTCCTCGTCATTTCTTTGGTATCTTTTATCGTCAGACATCCTGGAGCATGACCAAATAAATGTTAGTTGTCGGAATCTTGGTATTCACAAATAGACAAACTAATGTCACAGTTTGAGTGATTCATACAGGATTTTAACTTCTCTTTACATTTCTTGCACATAATTTTGAACTAAGTTATTCAAATTTTTCATCTCATGATTGAGTAATTAGTAGGACTGAAGGTGCAATACTGTAATACTAGGTAACCGTTACGAGTAAAAAACAAAAAACACATTCAATTCATAATCATAATTAGTATTTGTGTCAATATTTCGAAACCATGAATAGTTTGTAGATTAAACAGGATGAAAATATATTTTTGACATATGATAAGGATGACAAAATACAAAAAAAAATAGTTTAATTATTTTTTTCTGTATTTGTACAAAATTCTTAGACTAATTTATAAATATTTGAGTTATTACAAATATAATTAGGCTAATTTCTAAACATTTCTTGAAAGTATTTGAATTTATGCTATTACAAAACATTCATCCTCCGATATTCTTACTTTTCAAATCCAGGAATACACCCCAGATGGTATCTCTATCGCATCAAAGCGGAATAAATGTGTGTTTCACAAGGAAAGAAATAAAAATATAAAAATAACGGAATTTCATTTATTTCATAAACTGGTGAGATACATATTCATTCATAACACTTGTATTTTTATAAGACAGACAAACTACGAAATAGCGATTTCAGTCATCCTTTCGTGTGTTTCAATATTCCTCTCAGAGTCTAATACTTTAAATACACTTTATTCGTTTTTAGATATTTTTATTTCATTCTTTCTTTTGACAATGATGTATCAATAAAGCAGGGATGTTGCTTGTAATAACACGATTAACAATTATTTTATTTTTTTCAGGTGAGTGGTTTAGAACTACACTTCAGATAAGTGAGTATGATACTGTACTGCACGTTACTGTTATTATAAGCTATATATCTATCTAATTAGCAATTTTGTATTGGGAATATATTTTTTAAGTCTGTTCATCAACTTTTGGTGCAGATGTTAATTTCCTCTGAGTTGTGATTATTAAATTATGATATGTTCCGTATTATTGTATAATAACGCAATTACAGCGCTTCTAAGCTGCATAAATTTTCTGAAGGAAATGTGGAGATCAATGTGTCCTATAATGTCTTGAAGACGGCTATAACTTGTTGTGACGTTAGTACCTTAATTATATTATTCTGATTCGTCGATGCTTGGACTGAGACACCTTTGCTAAAAGGTCATCGCCTATCAAAATATTTAAGTCAGAATAGAAAAAACGTGGTGTAAATTTAAAAGTGTTACAATCCAATCGATGAATTGCAGACGATGCAATTGATACGCTGTTTGAAGATTTGTAGAACCGTACGTCAGTTCCCTGAGCAGAGGAGAATGGAATTTTCACCCTCCCTAAAAGCGAGGGTGAAGCTAGCCAGGGGGAGAATTCAGAGTCCAGCTACTCTGACCTATTCTTGCCGTGGCTTCTTCCGACTAACAGCAAGGGTTTGGGCAGTGCATTTCTTGAAAACCAGTGTCACGTGATCGTTGCTAGAAACTTTGCTGCCCGGGAGACGCCGCATCTAAGGCACTGTTGCGATCGTTTCAGCCGTCGTACTGAGACCTCCCTTGCATCAGTATTGATGCCATTACTCCAGAGAAATATCTCAGATTGACGGCCGAAACGTTGGCCCCGGACGTGTCGTCACCCGGAACGAAATCTTAGCTAGCGAGCAATGGTGAAAGTTGGGGGTTAGGTATACTCTGAGAAAATCTGTCGAGAGCTCCCTTTGTCTAAGACATTCGCGTAGATTTACCAGGAATCGAATACGGATCCTCGACGTGGAAAGGTATGCACCTGTGTCACCACATCTTGTCTCCTTTTCCTAACTTTTCTCCGACTCGTCGCCTTTCTCCTTCACCGTTGCTTTTCTCTACATCACTCCCACCTTAACCTCGGTCTCCACATCCGCAACCGCCTCGCCGCCTCCTGCGTGTCATGCTACATGACGAGTAACCCGCTGGTCAGATGTCCTCCATGGCCGCCGATCGCGTTCTCTCTTCCACCACTCCATCTCCTTCCTTTCTGTATTTCCCCAAACTCCCCTCCTACACTCTTCCCAGACTCATGATCTTCCACCTTCTTTGCTTCTTTCTTCACCACCACTCCCACCTTAACCTCGGTCTGCCCTCCGCGACCGCCTCGCCGCCTCTCGCGTCTCATGCCACATGACGAGTGACCCGGTGGTCAGATGTCCGCCATGGCCGCTGATCTCGCTCTCACTTTCACCATTCCGTCTTCTTCTTTTCTTTATTTCCCCAAACTCCTCCCCCCTACACTCTTCTCCGACTCATGATCTTCCACTTTCTACGCTGCTTTCTTCATCATCGCTCCCACCTTAACCTCGGACTCCCCCTACGCGGCCGCCTTGCGCGTCTCATGCCACATGAAGGGTGACTCACTGGTCAGATGTCCTCTGTGGCCGCTAATCTCGCTCTCACTTCCACCACTCCATCTCCTTTCCTTCTTTATTTCTCCAAACTCCCCCCTACACTCTTCCCTGACTCATGATCTTCCACCTTCCACGCTGCTTTCTTCACCATCACTCCCACCTTAACCTCGGACTCCACCTCCGCGACCGCCTCGCCGCCTCTCGCGTCTCATGCCACATGACGAGTGACCCACTGGTCAGATGTCCGCCATGGCTGCTAATCTCGCTCTCACTTTCACCATTCTGTTTCCTTCCTTTCTTTACGTCCCCAAACTCCTCCCCCCTACACTCTTCCCCGACGCATGATCTTCCACCTTCCACGCTGCTTTCTTCTCCATCGCTCCCACCTTAACCTCGGACTCCCCCTCCGCGACCGTCACGCCGCCTCTCGCGTCTCGCGAGAAATCCCATGCCTGCCACGCGACCGGTGACCCGCTTCCGCGTCACACAGCGCCTTTTCCGGCGCCGCGCCGGCGCACCGCCGCCGCCCAAAGGTAAAGATAGCCGAGAAGTTGTCCGTTTGTATTTCGAGATTGGACGCCCGACCCGCCTGACTCGCGCCTCTGAGGTTTCGCCTTTCTCGGAATTTCACTTCTCTTCTTTTTTATTTCCCGGAAAAGCGTACGAATTTCAAATATAACGCTTCGCCGAGAAACCTTTCTGCGCGTTCACACAGAAAATGCTAGTAAGAAATGTCGTTGGTCTTTTCAAAAAGGTTGTGCGTATTGTATGCGTTGAAACCGCGGAATGGCTTTTTGTTCTTGGGGATTCTTCTAGGATTGAGGTTTAAAGAAAAATGGAGACTATGAGAAATAAAATTGAGAATGTTTAGATTCTTTCACTGTGCGTATTACAGCGGAATAGTATTGGAATCAATCTAAAAAAATGTCTATTTCTAGATTTAGCTTGTAATTTGTGTTAGAATCATTGAGATGAATAAATGTTTTTTTTACCAAGACATGTATGTAGTGAAGAATGTGTGCGTGGATATGTGTCATGCATAAATCGAGAGGATTCGAGATTTAATTTTATGCACTTGTCTGGAGTCAATATTTTAGTGCCCTGCAAAAGATGATAACGATTGGTGCAGTTGGCAAGGACTTACTTGCGAATTGCTCTTGAACATGTTACGCCTCTGCAAATGAATACTCTACATCACACAATTATCAAACGTTCGAAATAATTAGCACTAATATTTTGAAGTTTAGTCTTAATTATTACAATATTTATATTCGACATTTCACATGACAAAGACGAGATAATGTTTGAGCAAATTATGTATCTCCACGTTTTCTTTTTATATAATAGTACTACGAAATTCTGTGCTTAGGATTTCTTGTCTTTCTCGTTTCTTCTCTTTCTCATGAAGTGACAGAATTGATCCCTTTAAGGTCGATACCAGAACAATTATGCTAAAGGCGGTAGAACACAACGGTAGAACAATGCTAAGGACGGTAGCATAAAGAACACAATTGTAAGACAGTGAAATCTAAACCAAACAAATTCAATGCATAAAATACCCAAATACATATTACGTTCACAAAAAATATGTTCAGAAGATAATTTCAATTCAATAATTAATGTTAATATTCGTGCTGTCTTGGTGTCTGAGAGTGTATGAATTTTGTTACTTTTATGTTAAAACTTTTATAAAACGTTACGTCTTATTTAAATTAATTTTAAAATTAATAACAATAAACTGGGAATATGTGTGATGAGGTTCAATTTATCTGAAATTTCAGAAGTTATGATTACCTCTTATATTGCTAATTCCATGCCACATCTACGCAAGAGTTTATTTCAGCCTAGGGCAAGACATGGTTAACCAACACTATGATTTGTGATGGTAAATTGGATATTAAATTTTAATATGCACTACATTTCTTGTCTTGTACAACACAGTGTTGAATTTTTTATGGGAAATATTTCAGAAGTTTGGAAATTAAATTTGCCAAAAGCTACTTAATAGTATTAAATGGTCGAAAATGAAACATGACTTACGAACTAAAATATATAATTGCGTGTTACCATTGTCTTGCGAAAGTCTGCTAAAATAATAACTTGAAATATGTTGCGAAGTTATAAGAGTTCAGGGTTTAGTGGAAAATTCAGTAAGTTCACATCCCTTTACGTTCAACGATTATTTCTGTTATTTTGAATTTCTTATGAATAGGCAGACTCGTGAAGTGGAATGCTTTCTGAATGTGTCCTTGCCATCTTGACCTGATATGATGTTTTGTTTGGTATATTTCATATCTTCACCTTTATCTCGAGCCGAATTATTGCAAGCAAGATCGTATGTTTCTGCAGATTACCCTTTTTTTTCAGGTCACTTTTCAACTACTGGGTCATGTAGAGACCACTTTGTTTTCTCCTTTAGAGTAACTGTAGGGGAACACAACTCATAAGGACAACACAATGACATACACAAACACACCCATGCTCGAGGCGGGACTCGAACTCGCGTTCCTTTCGTCCGAGAACGCCACTGCACTACTGCAGTAGCGATCTCGGATATCCGGATCGGCAGATAACCCTCTTCTTCCTCTGTACTTTTGTGCTGCGTGAAGGTCAAGGAATGCCTAGAAACACATTTACTGATTAGTTCTAACATTAACATAAATGTGAAAGCATACTTTCGACGACTTCCTTATATTCCTTTGGTGTATTCTGTTTAACGGTTTGGCATTTTATGGTATACATAGATACGAATTTTATAATTTTGTTTCATTACCCATATATTTAAGAAATAACACTTTCCTTCTGAAAAGTAGAGTGAAGCATTCTTTAGATCACCCAGAAGATTGTCTTCTACCTGAACATCAATTTACTTCTAGAATGAACTTTTATTCGATTATCCTTAATTACGTAAATTTTTACGCTGATTTCTTTTCGATGTGTTACAGTGAGATGTTCGACACTTTTTATGACGAGACAAATCTCTGAGATTTGTGTCTTGTCGTTCTTCATACCTATAATTTCATCAAAACAGATAGTCATTTCAAGGTCACGAGTTGAAACGAGAGGGGCATACTGTCAATAACAGCTTTAATACCAACAATTTAAGAAGTTACGAAGCTCGCGAACGCTATTCACCCTCTACTGTCAGCTCGTGGCCTTGAAGGGACTCACAGTTTTAATCTGAGTATACCTCGTTCTCTGCGGCTTGCCCGGCCCTGATAACATGATCACTGGAAGGGGAGGCGCGCGGCTGACCCGCTTTCGGTCCGGGTCAAGACGTGGGCTGTAAGCGGCAACTGTGCCGACCGCTCAGTTCGTAGAGGGTACAAAGCTCACTGTTTCCGGGAATTCCCCACTCTTCTCCTTCGTCCAAAATTTGTATCACCTATCTCCTTCGTCCATCATTTAAGGTATTCACACTCTGTACCTTTACTCTCCGTAAGCCAAAGATTCTATATATTCCAACAGGCCCTTCTGCCCCCCGGCGCCTATGGTTTGAACTGCCGTTTGCCACATTTGTCCGCTATGTCTGAACCTGTCCGCTTTGAGTCGCG
This sequence comes from Acheta domesticus, assembly GCA_031308135.1. Taxonomy (NCBI): domain Eukaryota; kingdom Metazoa; phylum Arthropoda; class Insecta; order Orthoptera; family Gryllidae; genus Acheta; species Acheta domesticus. The sequence goes on along the minus strand of JAHLJT010002406.1, from coordinate 105,537,126 downwards.
CATTGTGTCGCCCCCCTCCGCCACAGATTCTGCGAGGCCGCATCGCACGCGCGCGCTAAGGCCTCGGTGGAGATGGAGGCAAAGCCGGTGGCGATAATAGAGGAAGGGGCGGAACTGGCGGCTAGAGATAGCGGCAGCATTGGCCGTGGTGTCAGCGTCGATGGTGGGAGGTGGCAGTGACGGGGACGCTGGTGAAGACAGTGGCGAGGGCAGTTGCGATGGCTATAGCGGTGGTGAAGGAGTTGGTGGCAGTGGCAATGGCGTTGGTGGCGGGGCGCACCGGGACGCAGTCGGGGCGGGGGCGACGGCGGCGGCTGCGTAGGCTTCTCGTGAAATCCGAGATATTTCATTACCGTGCGCCGCCGCAGGAATCAGGGCGCGTTATGGCGGCGTTAACGCGCGTCCCGATGCCGCCGCCATTGCACGTGCGAACGCTCTCTAACGACTCCGCCCCGCACCGACGGCGGCGGCAGCTGCGCGGCGTCGTTCTCACAGACGACCGCCGCGCCGCGCCGAGCTGCCTCCAGCGCCGCCGCCGCCCCCGCCTAGCTGCCACCGCTCCCGCCCTCGCCTTGCCTTCTCTGCGTTCTCCCCCTGCCCCACTTCCGCCTATACCGTCGCCTCTTCCGCCTCGTTCTACATCCTTTTCTATTCTCCCATTTATTCATCTCCTTCCATTTCTCCATTCTCCTTCCATTTCTCCATTCTTCTTCCATTTCTCCATTCTTCTTCCATTTCTCCATTCTTCTTCCATTTCTCCATTCTCCTTCCATTTCTCCATTCTTCTTCCATTTCTCCATTCTCCTTCCATTTCTTCAGTCTTTTTCCATTTCTCCATTCTTCTTCCATTTCTCCATTCTTCTTCCATTTCTCCATTCTTCTTCCATTTCTTCATTCCTCTCTTCCCCTTCCATTTCTCCATTCTCCTTCCTTTTCCGCCTCGTTCTCCATCCCCGCTTCCTGTTCCTTCTCTTCTTATTAGAATTCCTTTGTGTACTGCCATTGCTCTTTAGTTTCCTTTGGTTTCTGCACCTGCGTCTCTGCTCTAGTTCCCCCCTTCTCTTTCACTCGTCCTGACCTTCCCCCGTCTTCATCTCTTCCTCCTTTTTCTTGGCCTCTACCTGCTCGTTCTCCTGGTACTCCTTTTCCGTTTCCTCTCCTCTTTTTCCACCTCATCCTCGTTCTTGTTCTCCGTCGCTTGCTGCGCATCTCAACGATCCCTGTCAACTTCTTTGCTTTTGTTTTGCCTTTACTTTTCTTCTTCCCTTCTCCTTCCCTCTCTACAACCTCCTCCCTACAACCTCCTTGTTGTCCTCGTTCATCTCTGCTGCTGCATTTATCATTGTCTCAATCACCAAAGGGTGCCATCGCTGCTACCGAATGTGGAGGCTGGTCTCTGCTCCCCGCCAATTTGGGCTACAAGATCCTGTTGTCGCTGCATCCGATCCCTTAGGTGATATCTCTACCGCCGGCTGCGTGCTACCCGGCACGTGGCCACGACCTTTGACATTAGTACATCCTCAGCGCAATCGTTACGGTATCTCTCATAAATTAATAATGAAATGAATAATTTATTTTTATTCCTCATTAATAATGTCATTAAAAAGTCATTTATTTAAGAAAGGAGTGAATGAGTGAATTGTGAGAATCGAATGGAAGTGAGGATGTTGAAGAAATGAATCGGTAAATGAGAAGGGTGAGTGAACGAATGGGAGAAAGTGACCAAAGTAGAATGCGTTAGTGAGAGGAGCCGAAATGACGTGCCAGTGGAAAGGATGGGTGAGTTTTCTACTGAAAGAATGTTAGAAGAGAGTGAATAAGTAAATGAGTGAGACTTGTGAGACCGTGAAGATTTTGCCCGAGGTGTGAGAATTAATTTTCAACTAATGAAATTTTACAAGAATTGAAAAGGAGGGTTAATGATAACATCAGATGCGTCCCATTGAATTTATTATCGAACGACCTTTCAATTATTACAGTACAATGTGCGTACTATTCTATCATTCTACCGACTAATCCTTATCGGTAGAACTTTCCGCACCCGCTATCCCAGACCCCGCCTCCGTTCTGCTCTCTACATCTGCCACCGCCTCCATGTTTCCCTTCACGTCTGATTCCTCCGGCTCCGCCCGCGCCTCCTCCTTCCCCGTCTCCGTTTTCGCCTCCATGCCCTTATCTTTACCACCGTTCTCGCTTCATTCTCCTCCAACACTGTCCCTCCTCCACTTTCGCCTTCGCTTTCATTTCCGCATTCGCCTCCACCTTCACCACTTCGCTAGTCTTCACTTACACTTTGCCGCCACTCAGCCCGCCCTTTCGCCCCTTCGCTCACCACTTCTTCCGCTTTCGCCTCCACCTCCGTCTACGACAATGTTCATCTCTGCGTTTGTCGTCGCTCCCGTCTCCGTTCACGATTCCGCTCCCGATTCAGCTCCCAATTTCACTCCCGACTCCGCTCCCGACTCCGCTCCCGACTCCGCTCCCGACTCCGCTCCCGACTCCGCTCCCGACTCCGCTCCCGACTCCGCTCCCGACTCCGCTCCCGACTCCGCTCCCGACTCCGCTCCCGACTCCGCTCCCGACTCCGCTCCCGACTCCGCTCCCGACTCCGCTCCCGACTCCGCTCCCGACTCCGCTCCCGACTCCGCTCCCGACTCCGCTCCCGACTCCGCTCCCGACTCCGCTCCCGACTCCGCTCCCGACTCCGCTCCCGACTCCGCTCCCGACTCCGCTCCCGACTCCGCTCCCGACTCTGCTCCCGACTCCTCTCTCTGTCCCGCTACTTTCGTTTTCTCCTTCATCTCCACTTTCACCTCCGCTTTCGCACCTGCCCCCACCAGATTCCTTCACTTGCATCCACATTCACCTACCCCCTTCTCCTTGGCCTCTGTCTGCGCCTTCGCCTCCGCCCTCGCCCTGGCCTCCTCCTCCTCCTCCCCCGCAGCCGCACGCGCAGTTGAAACGAGCGCATTCAATCGGGTAACTGCGGCAACCCTGGGGCGCCGTGGGCGCAAGGGGTTCGGATGGTGGGCCGCGTCGTAAAGGCCTCGCGGGGGCGGAGGCGGAGGCGCAGTGACGTGGCAGCGGATCCAAAGGCGGAGGTGGAGACGGCCGCAGGCTGGGACGAGGTGGGACTGAGGCGTGTAGGAAACATGGGCAGAGGAGGAGGGAAGAAGAGGCTGGGATGGACGCAAAGGCGGAGACGGCCGCAGTTCTGGACAGAGGCAGGGAGGGAAAGAAACAAAGGCGGCGGACACACGGTGATGGATGTGCTGGCAGGGACAGTGTTGAGGACAGAGGAGGCGGCAATGGCGATAAAAGACTGGCGATGGAGGAGAGAAAAGTGGGGGGAGGACGACAAAAAATCTGAGGATGGGGTGAGGTTGCAGTGTAACGTCATCTGTTCTCTTCTTACAGTGTTAGTAACGTGGTGCATTTAGTAGAGGACTGAATAAACAATTTAGTAGAGAACTGAATCAGAACGCTTTGAGAGCTCTAGAAGACTGGATATAAAAGGTTCTCACGTAAATGAGTATTGGATGAGATGTATTACGTAAGATTTTCCATGAGCAGTAGAGTGTCTCAGTAGTTTTGAATTACAACACTCCGATTTACACCTAGTGGCACTTCAAGATCACGAGATGGACGGAGAGGGGGACGCTGTTATCCAATTGGGGCCTTTGGTTATCCAATTGGTTTTGGTATTGGAGCTCCCTATTGGCTGAAAATGTCCCCCAATCCTTCCAGCTCCTGATCTTGAAGTGCTACTACGTTTAAAGCGGAGTATCTATTAAATATAAGATGAGAAGTCTGTTTTAATAAATTAGTTATTTGTTCAGAAAAACTTATTAGTTCTCAAGATTGGCGGACAGTTTATTGCACATTCGTATAATATATAACGTTCAGAAAATTGTTTCAACAGGCATGACCGGAGGCGAAGACAAACCAATGTAGGGGTAATGGTGAGAAAGGCAGGGAAGAAAGAACGTAGTGATAACAGACTTGGAAATGAGAATTTAGTGAGCGGAAGGCGTGAGTCTAGGACGAAAGACAATTCGGAAGAATTGGCGGAGACTGCGGGTAAGTGAAGTAGAGCAGGAGGAGGTGCAGGCGAGACCGTAGGCTGATAAAAATGTTAGTGCGGGTGGATACTAGGACACATGCTAGTAACAAACAGGGGTGGAAATGACAGGCAGAACGTAGGGTTTGATTCGAGGGTGGCATAGACTGTGCAACAGAGGCTGAGGTCGTGTCAGGAATTTGGGTGGGTGGAGAGGAGGACTGGGAGATGTAAGCGCCGGACGAATGCAAGGGCAGAAGTTAAGTCAGAATCGGGGAAGTGTGGGTAGAAGAAGAATATGAATAGTTGTAGAAGACTGAGTAGAGGCAGAGAAGAAAATTGTTTGGACTTGGTGTATTGAGGGGCGGAAAACGAAATCGGTAATGACGATTACCCCGTCGGTGGTAGACCTACAGGAAGACTGGGCTTTCCAGTTTCCGTAATCTGGGCTAATCATATTGTCACAAATCAATGCAATTGTTTGGAGATTGGAGTTTGGAAGAAATTCTTTTCAATGCTTTGCGACATGTGTTTCTTGATAAATCAAGGCAACGCTGTACAAAACAGCATTTATCACTTCCAACTTTATTTTGTAACTTATTCCCATTAGTATAATCTCCGTTCATTTGAGTGTATAATTTTCGAACTTTTAATTATTCGTTACATTAAATGAAACTGAGAGTACATTATCACACCTTACTTGTTCGTGAATTGCGCGATAATCCTAGTAAAGATAATGTATCACAGTTATGAGCGATTACATTCCAATTATATCGTTACGTACGAGTGGAGAACGTACAGTCGACAAAATTTTCCTAGAAACATTTTATTTCCCATTGGGACTCTTGCAGCTCTCTATTTTGCCTTTAAAGTCAAAATACTAGTTGATTAATACACGACATTAATGGGTATCTGTCTTCGGACAACTGAGATTAGCAACTTAAAAGATTAGTGCTGAAATATTCGCTAAAAAATAAAAAAGTGCTAAGAAATGAAGATTACTGAATAATAGGAATGTGATAAAAGAAAAATAGCCCTCGTCTGCCTAGCAGTAACATGTTCCTAGTTGTAATATGTTCTTCAATTTCCTTTTTTGTATGAAGAGCAATAAAGAAGTTTACATGGGGTTGGAAACATATTGGGGGACAACCCAGACAACACCGTTGCTCAAAGTGTAAATAAAAAATAATGGATATTAAACTGGGGTACTTTAAACAGTATCTACGAGTTTCAATGAGTACATTTTTTACTAGAAAATTAGTATTTGATGAATGATTAAAAATATCATTTAGATATTTATTTTTAAA
>JAHLJT010002406.1:105480518-105530759 GCA_031308135.1 Acheta domesticus | reverse complement strand
TTGTTTTTTAATTATGGCTATAAATATTGAAAGTAACACTTATAATCAATAGTACTCATCAAATTATCTCCATAAAACCTTGTTTTAACATCATGTTTTTAATTTTTTTAAATGCCACCCTTATTCTGTCTGAATCCGTCCTTGGACGCAGTCTGGGATCTTTTTTCGGAAGTGGTGGAAATAGCGTTTAAACGATAGCCTCGCCCTGAAGAAGCGTATTCATTGCACCGCCTTAGTGCTAACGACGGTCTTAATACGAGCTCTCCAGGCGACCGCCCCAGGCACTCAAGGCGCCACGCCCCTCGCTGCCCCCCCCCGGCCGGCACTCATCACGCCCCTCCACGACGCGGGAACGCTCTCAGGCAGTTAGCGCGCCTCAATCAGCGCCGGACGGCCCCGCCCTGCCGCCCCGGCCCTTGCCCGCCCCGCCTACCCGCTCCTCTACATCCCACCCCACCCACGCCGACATGTTCAGCTCCTTTCCCGGTCGGGTCTGCTGCTGCCCTTTCCCGCCCCGCCCACCTGCTCCTCTACGTCCCACCCCACCCACGCCGACATGTTCAGCTCCTTTCCCGGTCGGGTCTGCTGCTGCCCTTTCCCGCCCCGCCTACTCGCTCCTCTACGTCCCACCCCACCCTCGCCGACATGTTCAGCTCCTTTCCCGGTCGGGTCTGCTGCTGCCCTTTCCCGCCCCGCCTACTCGCTCCTCTACGTCCCACCCCACCCACGCCGACATGTTCAGCTCCTTTCCCGGTCGCGTCTGCTGCTGCCCATTCCCGCCCCGTCCACCTGCTCCTCTACGTCCCACCCCACCCACGCCGACATGTTCAGCTACTTTCCCGGTCGGGTCTGCTGCTGCCCTTTCCCGCCCCGCCTACTCGCTCCTCTACGTCCCACCCCACCCACGCCGACATGTTCAGCTCCTTTCCCGGTCGGGTCTGCTGCTGCCCTTTCCCGCCCCGCCTACTCGCTCCTCTACGTCCCACCCCACCCACGCCGACATGTTCAGCTCCTTTCCCGGTCGCGTCTGCTGCTGCCCATTCCCGCCCCGTCCACCTGCTCCTCTACGTCCCACCCCACCCACGCCGACATGTTCAGATACTTTCCCGGTCGGGTCTGCTGCTGCCCTTTCCCGCCCCGCCTACTCGCTCCTCTACGTCCCACCCCACCCACGCCGACATGTTCAGCTCCTTTCCCGGTCGCGTCTGCTGCTGCCCATTCCCGCCCGTCCACCTGCTCCTCTACGTCCCACCCCACCCACGCCGACATGTTCAGCTACTTTCCCGGTCTCGTGTGCTGCTGTCCTTTCCCGCCCCGCCCACCTGCTCCTCTACGTCCCACCCCACCCACGCTGACATGTTCAGCTTCTTTCCCGGTCGCGACTGCTGCTGCCCTTTCCCGCCCCGCCTATCCCCTCCTCTACATCCTACCCCAGCCACGCCAACATGTTCAGATCCTTTCCCGGTCGGGTCTGCTGCTGCCCTTTCCCGCCCCGCCTACCCGCTCCTCTACGTCCCACCCCACCCACGCCGACATGTTCAGCTCCTTTCCCGGTCGCGTCTGCTGCTGCCCATTCCCGCCCCGTCCACCTGCTCCTCTACGTCCCACCCCACCCACGCCGACATGTTCAGCTCCTTTCCCGGTCTCGTGTGCTGCTGTCCTTTCCCGCCCCGCCCACCTGCTCCTCTACGTCCCCACCCCACCCACGCCGACATGTTCATCTCCTTTCCCGTCCGCGTCTGCTGCTGCCCTTTCCTGCTCCTCCTCTGCCGATACATTCGAAGATATCCTCCACCCTTCCTCGGTCCCCCGTTTCGGGCTTTTCCCATCCCATCTCTTCTCTCCTCCTCACTCGCCATTCACCTCCCGTCTCGTCCGTGCCGACACTATTTACCCTTCTCCAGCGCCGAATGCTCCAGCCGTTTACTGCCTCCCATCCCCTCCCTGGCCCGTCCACATCGACACTCTTGGCTCGTCTCCGACCTAGACTGCTTCCCCCTTTTCCCGCGCCGCCCTACCCTTGCCCATTCCCTCGACCCTTCCCGGGACACCCTGCTTTGGCGCTTTCGCACCTCACTCCGCTTCTTCCTTCCCCACCTCGTCCCGTCCACGATATCTTCGGCCCGTCCCTCGGTTTGTCTGCTCTGACCCTTTCCCGAAGGGCTTCACCTTTCCTATTCCTTCTCCGCTGCGACCACGCCGACATCCTTTACCCTTCTAGCGCCTCGAATGCCCCGTCCTTTTCCCGTCCTCCCACATCCACACTGACACCCTTGGCCCTTCTTCGAACTAGACTGTTCCAACCCTTTCCCACCCCGCTGAGGCCCACTCCCTCGATCCTTTCCGAAATGCCCTTCTCTGGCGCTTGCGCACCGCGCCCTGTCAAGTCGCGCCTCTTCCTTCCCCAATCCGTACTCCCCACATCGTCACCTTCAGCCCTTTTCTTGGTCCGTCTGTCCTGATCATTTCCCGCACCGCCCCACCTCTCCCATTCCCTTCCCCATCCCACCCATGCCAACACTATCGACCATTCGGCGGGACCCTACCCCGGCGATTTCGTGCGATTTCGTTTCCGATTGTCTCTTTGTTTTAGTCAGAGGCAGAGGTGACGGGATTCCTCTTATAACTATCACTCTTCTAGCCTCCTCGTCCGTTTCTCTCCATCACCGTTTAGTGTCTTTACCCGTTCCCCGGGTTTGTTCTTTCCGTAGTAATGCTCGGGGCGCGACCTCGCACGTGGCCTGGCCGTCGACCAGGTAGGATGGCGGCGACCAATGAGGGCGCTGAGGGCGGCGAGGACGGCGAGGGCGGCGAGGGCGGCGGAGAGCGGCGAGTGCGGCGAGGGCGGCGAGGGCGGCGAGGGCGGCGAGGGCGGCGAGGGCGGCGAGGGCGGCGAGGGCGCCGAGGGCGCCGAGGGCGCCGAGGGCGCCGAGGGCGCCGAGGGCGGCGAGGGCGGCGAGGGCGGCGAGGGCGGAATAATTCTCAGGTGGGACGGGAGATAAGGAAGCCCGGGGCTGGTATGGCTGGTGGTAGTGACGAGGTCGCCGGTTAATGGAAAGCGAAGGATGGGCACCTCGTCGTCGGGAGGGCCAGAGACTACGAGAATGGTAAGTGGGTTGAAGAATAAGGGGCGGCGAGTGTGATGAGGAAGTGGATGTGCGAAAGCAGGTGGGCCTGACAGTACCAGTGAAGTCAATGATGGCGGTGGTGTCGGTGAGGGCGGTGGTGTCGGCGAGGACGGTGGTGTCAAGGAGAGTGGTAGTATCGGTGAGGGCGGTGATGTTGACAGCGGTGGTGTCGGTGAGGGCGGTGGTGTCTGTGAGGGCGGCTGTGTCGGTGGTGATGACGACGGTGGTGTCAGTGAGGGCGACGGTGTCGGTGAGGCTAGTGGTGCCGCTTACGGTGGTGGAGGCGGTCAAGCCGTCGGGCCGGATGATCGTGATAGTCTGAAAGAGCGTGGTCTCTGGGGACGGTGGGTACGACGTAAACAGTGGGTCGAGCGGAGGTTCCTGGAACAGCAAGGGTCGGGGGAGGCAGGAGTTTCGTTGCATCGGCAAGGAGTGACAGCGAGGGTGGATTGCGCTGTCGTCACTTGAGCCGAGGTGACCACTAGGACCGTCGCGGCGGCGTGTTAACAGCTCGGATCACTGGTGAAGGGCGTTTACCCTCCACTGTCATGTTCGCTCCTTCAGTGGTTACCGCAACTAACTGCGTAATTCTCTAATCGATACTATGAGAGCGGTCATATTTGTCCTTTTCCTGTAAACAGGGCAAAGGTTTGCTCTTTGCTTGTTTCACACCTGGTTGTCAAATTGAATATCTTCAGAAAAGAAGGTCTTCAGAATATTTTCATCTAAATGGTTTCCTGTTATGTAATGCCGGCCTCCATAGTGCGATGGAATGAACCTGGTCACTAAAGGCTAATATAGTGCAAATAAAGCAAAAGAAAAATACAAAAAAGACAGTATCGCAAACTTTTAAACTATTGCTGGAGAGTAGCTATTTTTTACTTATTTCTCTTCCAAATTCGATAGATCCAATCGTGTAAATCCAATTTTGAAGAAAACCATCTACTGAACATATATAAAAGCAATCAGCCTAGGACTTTATTGACGAACTCGTCACACAAAATATCACATCAAATCAAAAAGCTTTATATGCGAGTGAATATTATCAGGAGAACTTTCGTTGGTATGTAATAACGGGGATTTATCGCTCATCAACGAAATGAGGAAATCTGGCAGTCATCCAAATTGATAGTTACCGCGCTGTGACCCATAGTTCATAAATTCAACCTCAGTTAACGGAGCGCGAGAGCAGTGGCGACGGCGATTTCGGGAAGGGGGAGGGGTGACCGCGGATTTCATTACCGCTGGGTTGCGTGTGGCCGACGAGCGACCACAGACCCCACCTCTACCTCCCTCCACTGGACCCACCCCAACCACTGTTCGCCGGGTTTTGAAGTGCGGCTCACGCCACTCCGCTTGTGGGGAACTGGTCGCCGTAGCTTGGGTAAGCTCTGACCACTGCTGCTCCGTAGTCTGCGTGCGGTTGTGGTGGACTGATTGCTCCCTTCCTTAACACATTCCTGTTACCCCGAGGATGCAGACATTGCTTGTGGCAGTATGTCACAAGGTTGGGAGAGCAATACAGCAGAGTCACAAGGTTTATTACACGCAAATTTGAATTCATATTTTTGAGTAGAGAACGAATCGCCGTAACTTGCGTAAGCTCCGACCACTGTTACTCTATGGTCTGCAGGCGATCATAATATTCGAATTGTTCGATTTTTGAATGCAGAGCCTTATTACATTTTTCGTCCCCTTGAGCGTGAGTTGGTTGCTCTCAGTGAACGGCCGCGGCAGTGCTGGAGCGCTACAAGAAATTTCAGTAACAACTAATAGGAATTTTAAGAAATGCAGCATACTAAACGACATACAAACTTTTTGCGTCGTTGGAGAACTCTCAAAGTGCCACAGCCTGAGTGGCTCTCTTTATCTTAATTTTCTTCCCGATGGCAAGTTTAAATAATTTGGTTATATTTCCAAGGTCTTCCGAGATGACTTCTCTCACGCTTGTCCGATATCGCTTACGTGCATTCTAAAATTTCTTCATACCTGTGTGAACTTCTGTGTTCATAATGGTATCAACAAAGTGCATCTCCTAGTTTTACGTTCTTCCCAACCGTAATTGTGATAGTCCCATGACAAATACAATATGCCATGAACAATGAGGTTTTGTTATGTTTCTGTTTTCTTTAAATATTCTCGTTAAAAAAGTATACCAGATATTAATTCTCTTACTTACAAAAATTATTTTCATTCTTAATTTTAATTTATTTTTAGGAAACGTACGCTCAGCGTAACATTTAATCGCTTATATCTCACATTGTATGTTACAAAAATATGTAATAGCCTGAAATTATAAATTAACGTAGGCTCTTTTTTATGCATAATTATAATACATTTTAAAAATTCAGCAGATGTCATTCTTTATAATTATATTTGATAAACTGCAAATAAATCATCATTGTAACGATTCACAATTATTTTAAAATATTCAATTACTTAAACGTATCGTTAATCTGTACCGAAGACTGGAAACTTGCAATAGTTAAGTAACAATAAATGAACCATTGAAACGAATAACAATCTGTTAGAATATTTGCAAATTGTGTTCTTCGTGGAATAATGGTCTAGTAGTCTTGTACAGCTTGCAAAATTTTATATTTTAAAATACCAGAGGCGCTGCTATATCAGTTCAAAATGCAACAAAAATAGACATTGGCATTTGTAACTACGTTCTATTTTATTTAAAGTGCACGTTGGCGTCTACACGGACGTTTACCCTTTGAAGTTATTTACAGCCAATTCAATCTCATTTACCAAAAAACTTCAAAATTTTGAAATAATGTTTGGCATTGATACATATATAATTTTGTTCAGAAAACTAAATATTTAGAAAATGTCGAAATCTCCAAACCTTCAGTAGTTACGATTTTTGTTTTTCGACTCCCGAAGAAACATTGCTCTATAAGCGCAGAGTTCTGGTAGATTGTGCCATAACACTTTCATTTTAACCGAGCCAGCGATAATATTTGAGGCAGAATTGCGTTTTGAACGAAACGCTGGATTCATATTCTGACGCAAACCCGCCCCGAACACCCAAATTTAATTAATTTTCTAATTCTCTCAACAATGGTCGAGCGTCTGGGCGGGTGCGCAGATATCTGCACTTTCGAGCTTACTTTATCTCATGGACAGTGGGATCTTTTGGGGTGTAGAGAGCAATCCAAAACACAGGAACACAAATAACAGTAAGACAAAGTTTAATTACTTCAAAAATAATAACCAAATCTACTACACATAAATCATCATCATCCTCCTTGAACTTTTCAAAACGTACCATCAACACACACAATATTCTCTTTAAATCAAAATAACCAAAGACTCTTCAAATTCTTTACATTGAATTACTGTTCATTGAAATAAGGAATTCTTTTGAAATGAAACTGATTAAATTTACTTCCACTCTTAACTCAATAACTGCGTACTCTTTACCATTCTTATTTCACATTAGTTTTTCCTAAAATTATCTGAACAATTATCGTGCTCTGTGGCACGACTTCCTCCACACTTCAATGCAATTATTACTATATAAATTTACTTCAATTCATTGACAAATCTAACAGGTAATCTTCTTAACATTTTTTCTTTCAACGCGGCGTGGACTTGACCTAGATTTTGCTTGCACCGTTACCTCGTCCCTCGCGTTGAGCTGGCCTTGCGTCTGGTCGCTGGCTGCCGCGCGAACGCTGCCGGCACGTGCAACTCGAGTCGCGGCCTCGTGTCTGGCGACTCGCTGCCTTCGCGCCCCCGTCTTCTCTCTCTTCCGCTCCCGGCGCCGTCCCTCTCTTCCGTCTTCTCTTCCCGGCTACGTCCCTCTTCTATCTTCTGCTCCAGCTCCGTCCTTCTCTTCTCTCTTCTCTCCTGGCTCCGTCTCCTTCGTCCGATTTCGAACGGTCCTCGCCCGTCTCCAAATCTCGTTCGGCACGTTCTTTGCTCGTGCCCAGTGTTTTCGTACGCCGGCGTGATGTGTGGTTCTCGCCGCGTACCAGTTTTCTCTCTCACTCCAGCTGCAGATTTTGTGGTTTAATCTGAGCATCAACTTGTGTCGCAATTTAACAGGCGACCTCCTTCACGGTGCCTTAACTGAAGAAAAGCTTTCTTGAATATTCAACAAATTCGCGGACGACTAACTAGACGCCTTTCTGACGCCGAACACTCCTAACTAATGATGTTCTTACGAATAATACGTTGCAATCGGCGACCGTTGCTTCGGCGATGAAGTGAACCAGCAGAGCCGCCTCCACGGACGTAAACCCAAGAGAGTGCTGCTACTGCGGCGGGCGTAAACCAGAGAGAGAAGCTGCCTCTTCCACGGACGAAAACTCAAGTGAACGCTTCCGCATGCGGACTCACGATTTATGCCTTCTTGCCTGTAGGGGTAACGCGGCGCCTCCTCCTCCCCTCTCCAGCTAATGCGCGTCATTTTCTCGCGACTTTCGGCGGACGCCGCGGGCGACAATTTCCTCGTCCGCGGGCGCGCCCTTTTTTAAAACTGCGCCGCGCTCTCTTCCCCGTTCTTTTATGGTGTTTTATGGTGCTCGGGCACTTGTGACGAACCTCTGAACTCACGTTCGTCACAATATACGTGGCGGAGAGCTGGAGATCGTAGCATTTTTTACTTATGGTCGTCTTTGAACTGCTACGGTCATATAACAAACACTGTAATTTAACATTGATTTTATAGTCTTGGGGTAACTGTAACACGCATACGAACACACCCTGCCCGGGGTGAGATTCGAACCCGCGAACCTTCAAGCCAAAGCAGTCTTTCAGTTTTAGCGATCTTAGCTATCTAGACTCGCGATGAAAGGTTTCTTTCGCCTTTTTTGCAGAATTGGTGAGCTGTTCTTCGAAGCTCAGATTAGGATCACTGGAATAGAAGAATAAAGTACTTATTTGGCAATAACACAGTTGTATTGCGATTGGCGGTGAAGGAAGAAAAAGGAAGATGACGTGAGCACTCACACGGTAACAATTTGGCCACATTTTAGATGATAGAATGAAGGCCATTTTCGCATAAGGTACGGAAAACTTGCTTAAACTTTGTTTTCTGCAGCTACTGCTCTTCAGACACTTATGGTACACAATTTAGCCATTTCTTAATTAATCCCTTCTGCCATTTCCTCTTTTTCTTCTCCCTCATTCTCCTTCTTCATATTTTTCTCCTTCTTTGTCTTGGCTATCGATTCTCCACCCCTTTGTAGCCCCTTCTGCCTTGACATGATGTCCGTGTGCTCATGGATTTCCTCGTCTTCCGAAATCACTGGGAAGAGTGCCTCGCTCAGCCATATGCCGAACTAAACTAGTAATAAAAAACAGAACATTTATACTCAATTACCTACCTACATTCAGGGAGGAAGGATAATCTCTTACCGACAATCACTAATCTCTACAAATTTGAATAGCTCCCTAGAATGATACAAAACTCTTGCCCCTAGAGAACATTCCTATTTAGAATTACTTAGATCTAAATAATAATACGCTAGACAAGTGCTTTAATTTATTCTTCAGAAATAAGATAGTATACCTTTTTTTAAAATAAATGGCTGCTTGATCCAGTCTAAATCTACAAATAGATCTTCTTCCAGAAAAACTCATTCCATAATCACACTCTAATAATGTTACTAGAAATTTCTGCTCTTGTTGCTTACATCATAACATCATTATCTTACAAAAACTAATTTTATTGTTCTGTTTTTAGTCTTTTTACCGACAGATTTGATGATCTAATTCTACGTTTATTAACTGTCTGGTAGTGTCATGTACAAATGTCTTTATCCAATATCTGGTTCCATTCAACATTGTTCACCCGAAAATTCTTTATTATCTTTTATGAAAGTAGAAATTTCCCAAGGTCATTTTGCATATTATATCTAATTTACCGGGGAATCTCCACATCTGCTGTACCATTCTCTCTCTCTCTCTCTCTCTCTCTCTCTCTCTCTCTAGGTGTATATATATAGAGAGAGAGGGAGAGAGAGAGAGGGGGAGAGAGATAACTGCCCTAAAAATACAGCGAGTGGTCAAAATATCCCTTACATGTTTCTCGTTCCTTACAAATTATTCACCCCAAAATTATGTTGTTTTCCCAAAATTTAAATTCCCCGGGGTCATTTTGTCCCCTATTTACTGGGTATTTCCACTCCCGTTGATCGACCGATTTATGACAAGCTAAATTTGCGTTAGATAACTGCCCCTGCAATTCCGTATTAACTCGGCCGTTAATGAGCGCGTAATGTGTTGTGGCCGAGGTGACCACGTGCGAGGGAGCTATCCAGGACGGCAAAACGATGCGCCAACCGCATTGGCGAGTGGCTTTTTCCTCCCATGTTATTGCGTTACTCTATTGTTGAATTAGTTGGTATTATACTTCTCGCGAAAATGCGGTTGTCTCCATAGAATGCGCAGTAATTATACTGTTTGACATCAGTGGAACTAATAACAAGAATGGTTATTCAGTAATAGGTTACGATACGAAAATTTGTAGAGCATGAAAACAAAATTACTAGGATAAAATGAAAGGAATTCTGTAATAGAAAATAACGAACTAAATGTTTGAAAATTTGTGAATTTTTTCTACGTACTGATGGGATAAGCATCAGTAACAATCAGTTTAGTGAACTTTATATAGAATTTATTTCAGAAACAGATAATAATTATGTGTAAAAGAACATGAAACTCGTGCAATTCTGTCTTAAAGTGATGAAATACTATTTTGTTCACTCAGATATTTGATAATAATTTATGTTTTATATTACATTTTTCAATACTCGTACACGGTAGGTAATATCAAATTCACTGTACGTAGAGGGGCCAAACAAACTTTAACCTCAGCATGTTACCGGAGAAATGGCTCAATGCGCCGGGTTACCTCGATGACGCGACACTACCTTTTGGAACGCACCCTGACGCAATAAGTGACAACGTTGAGCATGGTGTACTAGCATCATATCCAAGCGGGCAAATGTACGATGTAGCGGAAATAGAAACGTTGATCACAGACGAGCACTGTGATATTTACTTGCCATTGAGGGAGGGTCACGGCAGGCAATAGCAGCGTTGCAGACCACATCGACACCGCGCGATATCCCGCAGATTGCACCGCAGAGGCCCCGTTCCCTGGATTTCTCCTTCGCGGCCTTCAAGGATCATTTTAATGGGAACCCGACGGACGATGCACGTCCACGATCTCGTCGCACGGGTACACGCAGCTTTGGCCGTTATGACTGCCGAAACTTTGGGGCGTGCGCAACGCAACATTTTTACGAGTGCCCTGGTTTGTTGTCGTATACGCTGTTCTCTAACAATTGTATTTGCAGCAGCGATGGTATATCTTGGAATTCGTTATTTCACGGCCTTCTAACTTCCTTATCGGTGCCCTCCACTCGGCCTCCAAGTTCGGGCCCGGCACCCGTTTACGCCTCTCCCCGTCTTTCTCCAGTACAGCAGTAGTTATGAGAGAATACGACGGTTTCCTTTTCGCTTGGCGCAAAACAAATTATGCTCGTCATTGCTCACTCTATAATTGATTCCATATAGATGACATCGTACTAGTCGGTGAATATTGTTTTTCCGGTAACTATCCTTATGCCAATTCGCGCGGTATATCGCGAGATGCAGCATTTCCACTTTGGGTTTATTCGGACACTTAACACATTGACATCTACAGTAGTGGTTGTCATCAAGTTTCTCCAACTTCCAATCGCAGGGTATCTCGTACTCTTGTTAGCAGCAAAGTGTAACCTCAGATTGATTGAATTTAGTGATACCGGACGCACAAACAGATATGGTGGTGTGTCCCCTAAGTGTAGTGCATTTTCCTCCGAGAGTGGCGGTGATCTTTCCCCACTGCATGGCGAGATCCGGCACCGACCTACCAATGGCTAGCGGGATTTTTCTCAACCGAGTATCTCACATCAGCGGGGCACCGCTCCAGCCGAGCCGGCACAAGCTGTAAGCTCCTGACAGTTCTCCTGGCACATGTAGTAGTGTAGTGCATTAAATGTTTGTGTCGGTAGGTAAGGGTGAGGATGGGACAAAGAAGAAGGAAAGACCGCGCGCAGTCCAGTGCTCGTTTGTTAGGGCATTGTTCCAGCATTCGCCTGGTGTTGATCGGAGAAACCACGGAAAACTACCGATCAGAGAAGCCGGCCGCTAAAAATTCTCCTCCAGACAGTGGCCGAATTCGACGTGGCTGACAAGCCAGTGTCAAAAATCCTGACACCGCCGAGACTCGAACCTAGGACAATAGTTTGGTCCTATACACCGATCGGTTGCAGAAAATTGCTTAGTCGACTGTTATCGATAGGTTTACCATTAAAGACTGCATTTCGGCAAAAAAGCTTAATAAACATTTTGTGGGTTAGTCCACTCTGTCGCTCATAGCCTCGTAAAAATATATAATAAATTATGTATTATAATACATAATCATCTCCTGTATTATTTCAGTAGTATATTGTTTCCGTTCCAGCTCACACACGCAATCAATCTTTATAATTGAGGTCTCTAAATAAAGATAATTTCACGGAGACGTGAAGAATTGCATTTTGACTTTAAAAATATGAAGGATTTGTTTAAAAAAACGCATCTAAATATTCAAGTCAAATGCAACTCGCAACACTTGCCAAAGTTTTTTGTCAAATAACTTCTAAACAAAGCGATCTAGGGCCTTAAAACTACAACTTTGAGGCCGCAGGCCTCAAAGAAACATTTCTCACCCCATAATCTACAAGATAAGATATTCCTCAATATTCAATTAAATTTTCGTTTCCGCGCTTCAGCATTATCAAGGCCACCTCAATATTTCAGCCCTTGATGCAGGTAACCATTTTTGTGACGACATGCTTAGAAAGCTTAGATTACTCAATCCTATATTTACGCTTTCTGTATAAACCGTGGTTTATGCAAATGAACTCGTCAGACTGCACAATCATTAATTCAAAATTTGCTCTCCAGCAATAACTAGAAATTCTGTTATAGTTGCTTGATACCTATGAAGATTGTTTCTTATGCGTGTAGTAAACCTATTCAATTAACGTTTTGCCATAATCTGTAAATGCTGTGTACTTAATTATGGAGTGATGTGGATGTTTAGTGAAGAGTGATGACTGTGTTTGTGTTTTACCTGTACCAATATTTTCGTTATCAATCGATGAAATTTTCAAGTTGACGGGTTCAGATACGTAGCTTTCTCAAAAGTAAAAAGCTAATATTTTTGTGACTCACGAAAAGCTAAAAAACTAACTAACAAAGAATATTGAAAAATTACTTCAAATGGTGTCTTTAAGGAAGTGTTGTGAATAGTTCCAAGAAAATTCTCCAAGATATTGAATAAATATTTATTGAAAATTTATTTTAAACATCAATTGCATTACTTTTTATTTTTATTTGTTAGTGTGTTTGTACATTGCAAGTTACCTTTATACATTTTTGAAGCAAATAAACACGATTCGTTGACTACTTTCCCTCTTAGAATGGAAATAGAAGGATAGAGTTGAGTGTGGGGTCTAACATGCGACAGTTCTCGCATGGGTACACGGAGGTAGTAGGGGAAAACTTATAGAGTAGAGGGTAGCTAAATTAAAATAGCTTGAAATAAATGAAAAAAATCAAAACGCGCTAGCCTACAATACTACGTGAATTATTTTAAAAAACAACTAAATTTAAAATTATAGAAAGAATAGCGCAAGACACTCGACAACTGCCAACGATCGCAGTCCAAACGCACGATTTAAATGTTGGCGGTATGTGGAAGTATGTACATCAACGCCCAGCAGCAAACTCATATTGTAAATAATACACCGTTTGATATTAACTCAAGATGTCGTCTCTTTAAGACATTCAATTTGCAAACATCGTTTGAGCAACATTCCCATGTACCGAAGTAAAGTCTAAGCCTACTAAATTGTTTATAATGGTAACAAATGGTATTTAGTACTCGAAGGTGAAAATATTAGTTTGATTATTTTGTGGCTCGGAATTGCTTTTCTTAAGGTATGTAAGAATGCAGAAAATAATCCAATACTTTTTAGTATACAAATAATTTTTCAATTTCGTATCCCAGCAAGCTAGCACCCTATCTCTCCAAAACCACCTCTGTTCCTCATAACAAATCAAGGAAAGTTAAACAATATTTCAAAGGGTAGGGTTGTACTTGCTCGATCCGGTATTTTCGCACTACTTTACTTGGCTTTATCAAGAGTAAAAGTCTCTTCTGTTATTTTTGTGACTATCAAGGAAAGGAAAAGCTAACTCTGAAAGAAGATTGAATAATTTCTTCAAATGTTTTTAAAGAAGTATGAATAGTTCCAAGAACATCTCTCTATAATGCTGAATAAACTTTTATTGAAATTTGTTGCCAGCATCAATTGCATTGTTATTTTTGTTTGATATTGTGTAAGAAATTTAGTTCCTTTCCTTCTTAATGAAAAGAATAGACAAATGGATAGGGAGAGTGTGGGGTTTAACGTGCCAGAGTACTCGCACGGGTACGCTAGTTTATTATATAATACAAGAAATACATTACACATATCTTCTTCTTCTTCTGCACTTCAAGGGTTAGGTTCAAGAACCTGTTCCGGTGTCCACTTCTTCTGGGCCTTCCTACATCTCTTCTTCCTCTGCATCTGTAGTCCACTGCGAGTGCTGGTGGTCTGCTATCGGGCATTCGTATAAGATGTTCATACCATCTTTTCTGATTTCTTTCCAGTTTTTCCAGCAGTGGATCGACCCCCAGTTTATTTCTTATCTCTGTGCTTTTCTTTTCATCTAGGATATTATAACCTGGAGTGCTTCTCAACATTTCATTTCAGCTGCCTGGATTTTAGAGTTATCTTTTTTTGATGTTACTCTTGCTTCATCTCCATACATTAACACTGGCACAGATGTGTTTGAAGATTTTATTCTTGTTTCTATCCTTGTTTCATTTTTTAGATGTCTGTGTATCGTGCCGCATATATTTCTAAATTTATTTAATCTTTTGTCTAAATCTATATCTCTTTCAAACGAGATGTGGCAACCTAGATATTTGAAATATTTTACCTGTTCTATACTCTTTTCTTCTATCACAATCTTTGGGGTATTTTCCTTTATATGCCATAGTTTTAGTTTTTTCTGTGGATATTTTCAAAACCATATTCGATTGCAGTTCGATTTAATCTATATATTTCCATTTGCATTTTGTCTTTAGTGTCCCGTATTATCACTTTGTCATCTGCATATAAAATAGAATTTAAAATATTTTCCTAAAATAGATCCCTCGATCTATATTCAATTCCATTTCTAAACATGTCGTCCATGAGTATATTAAAAAGTGTTAGTGATATGCAACAGCCCTGTCTTACACCGTTGTTGGTGGGAATCTCTTCTGTCAATTTTCCTTTTATAACCAGCTTAATGGTCGGTGTTTCATATAGTCCTTTTAATCACCTCTATCAAGTGTTTTTGATACCCCCTTCTTTCCATTATGTTCCACAGAAGGCTTCTATTGACATTATCAAAAGCTTTTACTATATCCACGAATGTTAGGTGTGTTTCACAGTTGTATTCACGTCTTTCTTCTATTATTCTTTTAATGTGAAAATGGCATCAGCAGTCGATCAGCCTTTCGAAATCCATTTGTTCTTCTGATATAAGGTGGTCTGCTATTATTTTTAATCCTTTCATTTATTATTCTCGCATAGATCTTGTATGTTGTATCCAATAGACTTATTCCTCTGTAATTGTCTGGGTCTCCTCGGTTACCTTCTTACAAAGTGAGATTACTTTTGCTTTTTAGCCATTCTTAGGAGTTTGTTTATTTCTCCAGTCCATATTAAAGAAATGAAGGAGGCGTAGATGAAATAACATTCCAGAGTATTTAGTAGTTCTGTCTTCATGCCATTCATACCAGGTGCTTTTCGATTTTACATTTGTTAAGTGCTTCATGTAGTTCATCTATCGTTAGGTCATCTGCATTTGTAGTTGTGTATGTTTTTAGTATTTCACATTTTTCATCGTACCATAATGCTTTATAATGTTCCAACCCATCTTTCCTTATCAATTGTATTAATTTGTACATTCTCTCTTTCATTACTATTCAATGTTTTCATTACTTTGTAGGCTAATGTTTGTCTCCCGTATATATCATGTTCTATTCTTCCAATAAATCTTTCCCATGAATCGGCGTGAGCTTTTCTAATAATTGTTTTTACTTTGTTTCTAGCTTTTTTGTATTCTTCCTTGTTATTTTCAGTAGGGTTGTCAAGGTATGCTTTGTATCTCTTCTGTTTGAGCCTTAACACCTTTTTCGATATCATCATTCCAAATTTTCAAACCTTTTCTTTTTTAAATTTCTTTTTCGTCCTACTGCCTCATGTGCATTATACATATATTTATTATATTATTATACTTTATGTTTCTTATTTTAATATTGGCATTATTAAATCTATATACTTACTTAAAAACAGTATAGTTTATCTTAGAATTTGAGTTATATAATACAATATCGTAATACTGGGACAGAACTGTACAAATCAGTTGGTATCCACAATGTCTCATTTTTACAAGATTCATTCAGGTGCAAAATGAGTAGTATGTAGGTCCTCCCCTATGAAAAAATTGAAAATTAAATTCAATTTCTACTTGTCATACCGAATGAAAACTACTACTATAATTGTGAAGCGACTGAAAAATATCGTTTATGGAGGCCGGCAACTCAATTGTCAAATATTTTAAATTTTCGGCAGAGTCCTTTCCCTGCCGTCTCTTTGTCACAAAAACTGCTAGGACCGTTGCGACGAAATGGTACGTTGCGTCGAACTAGTCAGATTATGCGTCCATTGTATCGTTCGAACCCGTGAATGGAAATAACCAAGCGTACATGGCTAATTGTGATGCATGAATTTCAGGCACAATGATATGTCCATGAATGTGTGTCTACTGTGGCGACAGCATTCCCAGAACTTTTCTGTCGTTGTTGAATGGATGACAGCGGCTTTTTTGCCCGACAAAACACGGGCGCGGGGTTTCTCTTTGCACAATGTTCCACCGCTTGCAAACAAAACCATTAAATATAATTCAATATCGTTTAATGTTTGGTGCGTAATGTAAAAAGTGAAATGCGTAGTTTAACCGTAATTTAATTTTGAAGACTAGGTCATGAGTTTATTGGTTAAAATATTTCATTCCTCCTGTAATTTAGTTTTGAAGTGGGTCTGTACTCTTCATTTTTATTATTCGTATACACCGATGAACATTGGAATATTAGGTTTGACGCTTCTCTAGGTCCCAATTTTTTAACAAAAATTGAGAAAAGTAGAAACCCATAAAACTTAGCAAAGGCTGCAGTAATTTTGATTTTTTCTTTCAAATATTCCAAGGTAAAAGCATACTTTTACTACGTAGGCTTTATTTCTATTGTTGTCATAGCACACTTATGTGAAGGTTTAATGGATTCTACAAAAATTATTTACCGCAAACGCTGAAGATATTGCGAATAATGTTTTTAACCTTTATTCAGTACCAGGAATAAACGATATATCAAAACACAGCATCAAAAGTCAAATCAAAACAGATTGTTTTCCCAGCCGTTAGCAGCATATAATTTAGACATCAGGGATTTTAGCGAAGAGATGATTACCTAAGTTTACCATTTCTTATAACCTGTCTTTAAACATTTTAAAATATGTATTATGATTCGCCGTACTGTTGCTCTCGCTTATATTACTAAAATTTCCACTGCGCGCAGAAATTAGAAGAAAACTAATATACAGCCCCCGGCTATGTGATAGGGGTCAAGACCAGAATATGGCGTGGATGTTTATGTGCTAACCACATGTACCCTGTAACCCACGGCCGCAACGTCGCAAGGCCGCTGGCCGCTGATAGGCCCAGGCATCGTCAGAGGCTATAGCACCGAACTTAAAAAAAGCTATGTTTCGTTTCTATGTTCCTGTTAAAAAAAGCTATAGATTTTTATTCACGATTGTTATTAGAATGGCATTTACAAATATTATTTAATGTTCCACTGAAACTTAGCTAATGTAAATATACAACCAATGAAATAATAAAAGCCATTATTCAGAGCCAATATTCGTTGCTTTTTTGTATTTTTTCTTTTTCTTTCTGTTCTCATTTTGTGACTGATTATATATTAATGAATATTAATATTTGATTATTAAAGAATAATTAAGAACCAAACCATCTATTTTCAGCATATGAGTGACACGTTGCATTTCTTTACTTAAAAATCAATACAAGAGACAATTTTCATTACGAAATCTCATAAAAAATCATTATTAACAATGTTATCTGCGATAACTACAAAGACATTTATGTTTTATTTGATATTTATTTTCACGATTATTTTACATGAACGTTCTAGGTAAAATAGCAATTTTATTACACAGATTCAAAAATTCCTTTTGTCCTGTGTCGTGGAAAGTGTACTAATTACGTCGCTATGACACCAATGCCATTTTACATCCATTAGAGAATCAATGGTAAAATGAAGCTTCTTAAAGCATTTAAGGCAGAGCGCTAATCAAACAGTATCGAATCATCGTAGATAAAATTCTCTTAGGGCTAACATTTTTCACGTCTTTTTTTAATTTTAACAGTATTTTTATTTAAATTATGCTTTGTTTAATTAACCGTAAATCGCATTATATTTGTGGACAGGAAATATTCAGTTTCTTTTTATCTTCTTTCTTATAATGGAAAAACCGTATATCATCACTCTAGATGGCACCGTAAAGACCTGATGCTTTGATCTCTGGCCTCTCTTTTCTCTTCCTCAGAAGAAGTTCACCAGCCCCTAACTCTGGTTCCTCCGAGGGCAGACATTTCGTGAGCCCCGCTTACCGGAAGTTCCACTTTCAATCGCGCAGGCGATATTTTACGTAAGAGGGCGACAGCGGCAACGGTCGTTCGTGTTTTGTTTTCCCGCGGGGCCGACAGGGCCACGGAGAAAAGAGAGGAAGGGGACGAGGCGAGTGAGAAGTTGGTGGGCGGAGGGTGGAGACGGTGAACAGGGCGATGAAAGGCTGGGCGGGGCCATAGGCGGGGCAACGCGATGGTTGCAACAGGAAAATGGACGGTAGGGAGAGTGATCCCAAGGAAGCTAGCTAGACAGGACAGTGGACATTAAAGTAACGGTTGCATACATTAGGTGGGAGGCACGAGATGACTGAAATGATGGGAGAAGGGATGGGCGGGAGATTATGGTTAGAGGTGAAACTGGGAATGAATGAACGAAAATAAGAAAGGCGAACTGGTAAGAAATGGGGTGAGTCAGAGAGAGGAGGCGGAAGAAGAAAACAGGCCGTGCAAAACGAGGAAGGCTGGGAGTGGGATTAGAGCCGAGTGTAGAGGAGTGTAGCGAAGTGTAGGGGAGAGTAGCGGAGAGGAACGTAAGGGTGGTGACTGCACGAACACTGCGAGGGGTGATGGGGGTAGCAGGGAATCGCGAGTAAGGATAGTAAGAGATTAGTTCCGTGATGGAAAACAGTGGGTTATTGGAGAGTGTCGGATTGTACCACCTCATACGCGAGCAGTGGTGTGGAGAAACGCAGTGTGGTGTGGTGGATGGGGTGGGGCGGAGCGGGGCGAGGCGGGGAGGGGAGGGGAGGGGAGGAGAGGAGCGGCCATGGCTGGGCGGGGAGCAGAGATTGATTCCGGCCGTCAGTCGAACTGCCCGATTCGTCATCATCAGGCGGCGGGGCCGCGGAGGCCGTGGAGGCCGTTGGGGGCCGGGGCTGGCCGATCGCGGGAGAGCGAACGCCCAAGCGGAGCCAGGCTGCTCGGACGTCTCGCCATTTGTCTATTAGCCAAGACAGCTCGCGGCGGCCGTGGTTGCTTCAATGAGGTGAGTTCGCGATGGAGCCTTCAGCAACACTTGCCGTTCTGGTGACCGCGGGAAGGGGGGGTTTAGGGCCGCTTATCGCGTTCTCCCGAAATTTCTCTGCCCTTTCCCTTTCCGTATTTTGTTTTTTTGTGGATGGGTTTTCGAGACTGATTTGAAACTACGTCAATTACATGAAGATACGAAAAATAAATCAATGAATGAATCAACAGATGAAGGAACGAGTGATAGAATTAGTGAATGATGCAATGAGTTAAAGAATTTTATTCAATGAGGAAATAATGAGATTGAATGAAAGAATGAGTGACAGAACGAATGAATGAGAGTGACAGAATGAGAATCAATGCATGAATGAAATAGTGAATAAGTAATAAAACAATAGAATGATTTTATTAAATTGAAACTTAAAATTAAACTGAAATTGAAAGCTTATGTGTCGCCAGATATACCTCGAGGAAGAGGGAGAATGATAGAGTAAATAAATATATGCGACGAGGAATAAGTAAATCAATAAATGAGAGTGAATCTATGAGCGGATAAATTACGACAAGAATGATATTATGGAATGTCATCGCTTTTGGCTGACGCCAGAGAAACAGTTTTAAAGAAGACTATTTCTCCAGATACCAAGTGAAAACTCTTATGCTTCATAAGAGATTCTAATAATTAAACACTTATTTCCGCTTCATAGCGGCTGCAACTCGCAATGATGGAAAGACGTTGAACTCGAGTGTGTGAAGTCCTCACAAACAATTCAAGTACAAATTACTTCTCGCTTTACTTTCTTTCGTGGACTATAGATCTTCTTCTTCTCTTTCCTTCTCCTTCAGGCATATAGGTACTGCTTGTACGCCTCGTCCCATCTGGTCACCCTATCTCTTCTTCGGGCGGCCACGATTTCCTCGTGCCTGGGGCCAGTATTGTGGAATTCATTCGGCAGGTGGTTGTCTTGCATCCTTTCAATGTGCTGTGTCTAGGAATTCCGATAATAGTTAATTTTCTCTTGAAGAGTAACGTTCTCAAAGTTCTTTTCGAATTTCTAAATTCCTTTCCTTGTCCATCAGCTAATAATCAGCAACTGATCACAGAAATCTCAGACAGATATCTAAATCAATAATTCCTAAACACGCTATTCCACTTGTGAATTTAAATAAGACAGTTTCATGAAATGTATTTCTCTTAGTGCATATTGTTATATTAAGATTCAGATAAACCAGATTGACATAAATTGTATTTATATCAAACTTATTGATTGTTGAGATAAATAGGATGATAAATAATATTGAGAAAAATGTATTATAACCCATTGAATAATTGAATAAATGGGATATGTCTTGATGAATTTTGTCACATATTGTCGACAAATGCTAAAATTCAATGTTGATTATACGTCGGATGTTATTTCTGTTTCAGGTCAGTAACTTGAAAAGAGTTCTCTGTACGTGCAACTGTGCGCTGAATGTAAGTTTTAGAGACAATATTTTCTTAACAATTTACGATTAAGAGTATGCTTTTGACCTGTTAAGTGCTTGCTCAGCAGCCTGTTTTTACGCATTTCCACAAATGAAGACATTTTACAAAAATATAATACTATCCCTCATCTATTTAAGAGAACTTGTGACTAGGAAAGTTGTTTGAAAGTAATCTTCTAGTATCCGTACTCTCCTGTAGAAATGTATTTCTTGCTTTGAACTTGTTGTATGTTTTAGTGGGAAACATTCTTTCTTGGTACGACAGAAAGCAAAGTTGCAGGAAATAATCGCTTCTTCACAGGAGGTACACTGAATGGTAGTTGTTCCATACTTGGTCCCTTTCCGATATTCTTCCCCTCAGTGCAGGCAGCCAGGGCCCTCTTCAGGCCTCATTTGTGTAACATGCGCTGTAAGAAGCATTTGATGATCTTGGAGAGTGCTACTACTTGGATGTTTTGGTATTCAATATATAAGATATTCGGAAGATTTAAAATATAAATGATGTCCGGCTAAGAAACATTATGTATTGTAGAAAAATTAAAATCAAATTATTTGAGTAATTTGAAAACTTTAAGGGAGTTGAAGTTACTTGTTGAATTATCAGATTACTCGAATGACACGATTTCCAGAATCCAAAATGAATCAAAATCTAAAGATTTTTAATCTGTATTCTAATTGTCCGATACAGAGCAATGTGTTTCTGCTTACACGCAACACTCACCGTGCTGGATACTCGGATTGACATGAAATTTTCACCAGCTGATAAAACACCATGCAAAACCTATATACGCAAATTTTGAAGTGCTGTGGAATATTATAAATTATGTTTTATAGGCATTTTGTACCAGGACCTTTCATGACCTTCGCGCTTCCCGCAGCGGGCGAGCCGTTGCTTCGGCAGCGCTAGCAACGTTACGCGGCGTCTATCAGCTGGTATCAGATTTCCAAGCGCGTTAGTTTAAGAATTCGTATTTATCTTTTCTTTCTTCTTCTTTCGTTTGGGTCATCTAGGAACCACGCTCCAATTTCATTGCTTCTTCCTTTGTCCTTCTTTCTTCTTCCTCCAGTACTCTTACATCTTCTCGCTGTGTATCACTTTTCTCTCCTCGGACCGTTCTTCTTTTCCTTCCTGCCTTGGAATCCTTCTATTTCTAACCTTCTATTTCTTTCTTCTTAAACATCTCTCTTGCTGCTGCTTCTCTTTAACTTAAATTGTTTTTTCTAAATCTTTCCTAACTTCTTTAATCCAGACTATTGTCGACTTTTAATCCAAAGGTAGTTAAAAATCTGCTTAATTAATCTGTTGTCGTCCATTCTATGTAAATGTCCAAAAAATAGCAGTCGCCTCTTCCGTAATATTTCGGTTATGTTCTCTATAGTACGATAAACTTCATTACTTATTAATTTCCATACCTCTGTGTTTCTTATCGGACCGAGAATTTTGCGAATAATTCTTCTCTCTAGGACTTTTCTTTTCTTTATTGTATCTGTTTATTATTTATTTTTAATTATTTACTGATTTGTTGTGCATTTATTTATTTACGTATTTATTATTTAATACGTATTATCAGATTAATTAAACCACATTAAACCATATTAATTAAATCCTGTAAATAATGCCAGTATGCATTTAATTATTGCATTTGAATTATTCATGTATGTGTTCTCGTCCTACTCGTCCATCTGAACCTGAAAAGTAAACACTCGTTTTTGTCACCCCGCCTGCCCTCCAAGTAACTGAGACCTTCCCGACAGGCCGATAGTGCAGGCGCGGTGTGTAAGGGCCGCAGAACCAGCGGCGAGAAGCGATTTCCGCCCTTCCACAGGCGGTCCAAAGGTCAAGAAAGGTCCCAATACTAATTATCGCAAAAACAATACTTGCAATCATAGCACGTAAAAATTTGTATGTAGGGGTTTTGAAAGGTGCTGAACAAGCTGGTAAAATCTCAAGTCAATCCGAGTATCCAGCATGGTGAGTGTTGCGTGTTAGAATAAACGGGTTCTCAAGTGTAAAGATAATTTCCTTCTTGCTGAACTAAAGAACAAAATATTCTGCAATTATTCCTTACAATATCTCATAATGTATTGATATCTACAGCAGGAGAATTTGGTATTTTTGTTCGTGAAAAAATAAAACATGAATTGACATTCACACAAAGTATGTCTGATTCCAAAAAGCATGGATTGTTTACGCTTACGAACTGGACCACAGCCAGAGGTATGATCCTTTTTGTACAACAGCTATAGCTGTTGTATATAGCTAAATATATACAGTTGTATACAGCTATATAACGATATAGCTGTTGTACAGATATATAACAACAATAAAAAAATACATTTTTTAGGTATACGATACGAGAATATTTAGGAAAGATACAATATTTCTTAAAATCCTTTAAATAATTAAATATTAGTTTTGAAAAAGTGTAGTAATTGTTTTATAAGTGAACTTGTTAAGAAAGTACTATAAATTCTCTGATTCGTGCTTTTCTTTTACTTATTGCTATGAAATATTCTGTCCCTCCACGCTCCTATTTTTGTAAAGTAGTTTGGCTGCCGTTTGGTGCAACAACAGATTAACATTCTTCTCATCTTTCTTCTGTTGCGACCAATTATTTGTGATCGTAAATCGAATCATTATTATATTTAAAGTGTTTTTACTCTTTAAGTCGTTTGTTATAATATCTTTACTTCTTTTTAGTCTTACTACATACATATATTTACATTACATTACTACATTACTTACATACATTACATTGCAGTAACCGATATTTCTGTTCTAATCTTCCCTGCTTCTCTAAGCACTTAGGTCGCTGCCATTACCGTAGATTGGAAGTGATAGTTCCTTCTTTTTGAAATGTCCATATTTACTGGCACCAAATTGAAACTACAAATCATGGTGACCGAAAACCACAACGTAACCACATATTTTAAAATTAGATATGCTTGATTAGGAGTTACACAATTGTGTCAATTGTTTATGTAGTATATGATATCCACATTTTCAATTCTATATTTTGCATGATACAGACATACGTCGCCATTACTACTTATTATGTTTGAAATCTTTGAAGCGTATAGTGATTAAAAACATTTAACGCTTGCTGCACGGCGAGGAAATCTTTGTCTTTTCTTTTGCTGCCACCAGTATCACCGATCGCGGTTTCTGCCAATAATCACCTCAGAAGCGATAGACCTATCTTTTCTGGAAGGTTGAGAGAACGCAATTCGACAGGAGCAAACGCGCCATGCTTTGCAACTACGAATGTCATCAGTGATGTAGAGAATGTTTAACGAAAATTGACATTTAATAACTTCAAAACATTTTTAAAAATTACAAATACGCTACAAGTAAGCTTGTAAAGTTTATAATGTGTACGAATTTATGTTGTAGAATAAAAAACAGTTTGAAGTAGAAGTAAATTGATTTTATTTTTTGTTACAAATATGAAACTTAATGATGCACAATATGAAATTTAAAAACATCCAAAAACGTTTATCCTTAAAAAAAGTTTATGTAATAAAAGTTTTATAAGAAGAACATAAAAATTAGATGTCTTCAGATATTGATCAAACATAACATATATTTATTTTCTTCTAATCTTTTCACTCCTATGAATATATGTCAGACGGCTTGAAACTGCATCCCTTCTTAATGTCTTTGTTCTGCTCAATTAATTTTACACTATTTTTCCAATAATAGGCGTCAACAAATATACGGTCGTTTTGATCCATTAGCCCATTTCGATGGCAACCATTTATAACTGTCGTAGGCAACATCTCATGCTTTTACAAGCATTAGCTTATTTCTTCTTCCTACATGATTGTACCCTAATATCACGCACTTACAACCGTTCTGGTTATTATAATAGCATAGACTTTAAAAAGTCATTATATGAAGCTATGAATTGGAATCAACCACATTCATTATAGTTACCAAAGACAGTGAAACGGTTATATTATTTCAATTAGCGTGTTTTTGTATTTAAGTCAATAATTTTACATCATTTTCTCCCCTTTCCTAAACATTGACAGGCAGAAATGAATTGACAGATAATCATCTTGCGTTCATTTAAATAATGATGGTTATCTCTCCAGAATTTTTGCCTTATATGTCCTTCAAGATTACATTACGTAGTCTCGATACACCACCACGGTATCTAATATTTCGAATGCATTGAAGAACGATTGTCCAATCACTTCACTGCCAACGAGTGGAAGTGGACACAATCTACGTAATGCACAAGGTGAAGGCTGGAGGTGCACGGTGATGAATTTATCATGCTCGCGCATAATGCCACAGGTTGAGCGGAAAACACGCTGAACGCTGTTCGGTGGCCATTGCGCATTCTGCTTGCCTATCGCTGGTAATTGCAATGTAAAATTCAACATGAATCGATGCACACGCTGCCGCGTATCCGTCCATCTCCGCCCCCTCTCATCCCTCCCTTATACCACGCTTCAGGCGCCCGCCCGCCGAAATACAAACAAAATTAACGAGGCATCGACATATTGCAGAAAGTCAAAGCCTTACCGCTGTGTTCGGATTTACCAGTTGCTCACGATACTCTGTGGTGGTACGGCATCTTTTCGATATCTGAAGAATTGGTGACACTTTCAAAGGTCACGTCGAGAAAGAGGAACCCAAGAAAATACGATTTTTTTACTTCTCCGTATATATACGTATAAATACAGGGTAATATACTTAGAATAGGGAATATACATAGTATAGTTAATTCTGCGCGAAAAAACAGCGAATTATCGATAGAAAAAATTCATTGCCGGTCCCTGATAACAAAGAAGTGGACAAATCCAGTTGCTAAATTAAGAAAAATATTCTTTAATATGTGGTGTAGCCAGAATCTCTGTTTTGGGATCCTTGATACCGAAAAAGTGATTTTTTTCAAAACGTCCGTCCGTCGTAACGTCCGTCGTAAACGTGCGAGAGAATTTGAAACAATAATTAAAATGTAGGTTCTCAATAAACTAGTCAATCCTTTTTTCGCAGTTTTAAATACAGAACTTACAATTCAAATGGAATCTTGAGATGAGAAAAAGTCACAATACAACAGAAAGGAATGGCATATAGAATCGTGCGACAGAACTCGGTGATTTTCAACAGAAAAACTTGTGTTGTCTGGCCCTGGTAAAGAAAAATGTGGATAAACCTTGTTCCCATATGTGACAAATTACTTCATCTAACACGATGTGTAGGTCAGAATCTAAGTTTTGTGCGTCCTTGCTTCCAAAAAATCGATTGACGACAATATGCCATCTTTCCGTCCGTCTGTGGTCAGCGCTAGCGTCTAAATCCTTTAGCCGATTTTCTCCAAACCTATATTCATTGATTCCACTATGAACGAACTCAAGGCCTGAGTTTGAAACATTTCGATTTCATATTAAGGGATTTCACATGAAGCCTCATCAACATTTTCAAAATTTTCTCAAATATGGTTCCTCGTTTTTCAATAACAGATGTTGAAATAAAGTCATGTACAACTTTTCGAAAATGTTAGTGAAGTAATAGACCTGAGAGCCAGCAAGAAAATCGACATATGATAAGCTCAAAGCTAAAACTTTTTGAGAAGTTAGCCAGTGTTTTGAGGAACAAGAAAACGCAAGTATGGCGCCCTGTAGGTGTCAGCGTTGCGCTGCGCAATTTTTTAAATATGTCAAAAAAACTATGTCATTGGGGAATGAATACATAGCTAATTCTAGTTGTTTATTGTTCGTTAAATAGCCAATGTGTGAAGGTGTTGTGTGCCATACCGAAGCGGCGTCTCGAACTGTCCGGCATACTGAATTGAACGTGTCATTTTTTATACCCGCTTGGATTACGAGCTCAAAGCTATTTTTGTAGTCTTATGGTGGAAAATTATTTTTCATTACTGATTATGACCATGCCATACCGTTGCGGCGGCGTTTTAGAAAAATTGTAAACCCGAGAAAATAATAATTATAATATATTTATCTTAATCCGTATATTATTTTGAAATCTTTTGATATTTACATAATATTAAGATGATACAATATCAATAACTTGCACAGTTCATCATCTGAGCTTTTTAAATGTCTATTTTGTATTATAAAGCAACCGAATCCAGAATGATGAAGTGTACCTATACAAAGAATTATTGGAACTAATGTGTAAAAACATTAATTACTTTGGGTTATTACTAAATTATCGATTACAATAAAACTACTGAAAAAATACATCAATTGGTATGGATACCTATAATACTTGCCTTGCAAATGCCTCATTAGTAACTTAGCTGTGTCCTTACCATGATTCATCATTACGGAACATATGTACCATTTATTTCATTATTTTATGACATATTACGACTCAATGTACATGAATATTTAAAATAAGAAATTATGTTTATTAGCTATTGAGTTGTGTCATGGATCAGAGCATTTCCAAATCGACATGATTCACCTTAAGAAATAATATTTCCTGCCCTTGTGCGCACCACCGACCCTCCACCTATCCTACTCCCAATCTTAATAGGTTCTAGGTGTTGCTATGCGCCGTCGTAAGGCGGAGGCTGTTACACTAACCACGTATTCCATTGCGTCTGTATAGGCACAATCCGCAATTGTTCTATGGATCTCAGTGGTGCGAGAGGAAGGCCAATGCTACGAGACCGAATGCCACGGCGCCTGTGTAGGCATAGGCCGCAATTATTGTATGGACCTCAGTGGTGCGAGAGAAAGGCTAATGGTAAGAGCCCTTTTTGCTATTGCAGCAGTGTAAGTACTAGCCTCAATCTAAACCTCAGCGGTACGAAAGAGAAGAATGCTAATGCTACAAGCCCTTATAACATGGCGGTTGTGTACCTCACACGCGTAATAGAAAATTTCCTTACTAAATGTACATTTTCAGTACGTCTTGCCGGCTCTCTCTCAACAGCATAACCCGTGTAAGCAGGAGTTTCTTAGGATTCGAGCATCTCTCCAACCCTTTTGACTATCTACATCGCCAGCGTACTCCCCACACCATCAACATCCATTGCAGATGACACAGCCATCAAATCCACAAACCGAGACATAATAACAGCAGTAGAAGATCTTCTACATTATCTGACTGTATTTTTCGATTCATCACAAAAATGGCATAATCAGATAAACGCAAGCAAGGGTCCGGGAAAATATTCATTCTTCGAAGACCCCTCAGTCAACCCACTCTCCTGACAGAACCACAACTTAGCATCGATTCCCGCGAAAGCCACGACGAAATTCGTCAGACGACTTACATTGTAACCGTCACGTACCTACCCGCTGACTGGTAGTACGCCGAATTACGGAAGTAAATCTTTAATTCACTTATTTCGTGACGTGTGTCTGCACCGTCACGCAAACCTGGGAATATCTCAATTAAAGGATAAAATTCCCTGTCGGTGGTGGGTTCGTCTTTGTCAAACTAATTACTAATTAACAGGCAAACACAATTTAGTAGTTTGAAATAACAGTTAACATATATTCTGACGAGTGAAGTTCTTGTACAACTGAATTTACAAATTCTCCTATGTTTTCAGTCTTTTATATTTAATTATGGTAGCTAATTTCCCTACCTAAACTGCAGTTTTTCTAATACGATCTTAACTTCGATCCCTATTTGCTAGTAACAACCTAAAAATACATATATACACTTCACACAAAAAAAATCACTGATGAAACACATAAAATACAGTTCAAGTAATTGTCCTGAAAAAAAAAATACGTACACATAATGCTCCAAGTTCTCTAACACCTTGTAACCATTAACAATATTACACTTATGTTCACAGTTGAAATTTGGCTTCTACGTAGCCTTTCAGTATAAAATTGCGTTTAACAACGCCTTTGACCTGTCCTTCAAATAATATTGTGAAAGAAATAATTGGACGGCTTTCCCTCCCGTTCAGAATTTCACGACAAATAATTTTTGTTAAATGGTTTTAACACCCTTGAATCAATTACATATGAATCCAGTCAAATAATTATATACAAGAACAATTTTACATTAACCACAAGGAATATCCTGATCTGATTCTAATTACGACTATACAAAAAAGAAATGACTTGACAAGCTAGCAAGACTACTGTTCCGCGGTCTTCTAGATTGAAATTTACTGAATGTTCATTCAGTTTTGTTTGACTCACGGCCGGCGAACTCCCGAAGAACGTTCCGCGCTGCGTAGTCGGCTGCCGAACGGTGTTCACGCCTCCAGGGTCGTTGGATTCCTGCAACACTCCGTGTGCTGTCCGTCGCGTCGAAATTGGAATGCCTCCGAGCGCCGTCTCTCCTTGCTCAGCGACGCTTTACCACTGCTCACTCAAAGGCGATGGTCGCATCAGAATGCGAGTTCGGAACTTCCAATTATGACTTTGTGATAGCAAAAAGTCAAGCTAGTTGTGGTGTCAATCAGAATTTTTAGAATTCTCAAGATTCTATAAGTGGATTTCACGAATGAAATTCCGGAAGATAATAAAAACTCTTATTAAAGCTCTCTCATATGTCGTACTCCTCCACGTGTCCCTCGTCGTCTGCGCAGTGCACCAATGGTCGACTGCTCACCTCGGCGACGCGAACGAGAAAAAAAAATTCTTTCGACACAAGTTCATGCCGCGTCCGTCCATTCACAAAAGTTTCTGATTGGCTGACGTCTGAGTGCGTTCCGAAATAATTTTTCTGGCTGTCGCCATCTCTTCGCCACAAGAGAAACTACTTGTCGGTGGTATGGTGTCGGGCTTTTCGCTTCTATTCTCTCGTTGGTTTTGAATGTAACCGACGATAAGCGGTTACAACACGGAGAGAAAATATGATACAAAGAATAGCTCAGGACACTCGAAAAGCACATCAGATATATCCTCTACTCAAGAAATCATCCAAATTCCATTCATCTCTACCAATCCTTGTTACGACCAATAAATTATGCATCTCCAATCTGGTCCGCAAAAGCATCCAAAAACAATACTTTCAAAGGCCAAACCGTACAATACATAAGTACAATGAAAAACACACCCTGTGTTCTCTAATTCCCAGCTCCATCAAGAACTCTGTATCAATGCAATCAGGTACATTTCTCTCCTTTATCCGAAAAATTCTGTAGCAACATTTCTCGTATATTGTGAGCTATCCACTTGAAACTCTGAAAACATAACTCTCATCTGAAATGTTTCAAAATAAAATTGCCCAAAGAATATTTTGACCCACCTTGAGCAGACGGAACACGATTGGTCGTTTCATATAATGTACCGTGCTCCTAAAATGTAATAACTACAGTAATAACTATGTAAAGCTACTCTACGTAAATGAATCAATGTATCAATCGTATACAGTAGCCGAGGACCACAGGCTCACCAACAATTAATAAATTTTAAAAAATACTAATATAGATAGCGTGAGTCCATTGGAATAGATTCTAAAATAATAGTTTGTAAAATTAGAATATTACAAAGTTAATACTTCATATTTTGTCAAGCTAGGACCTTCAATTCTCGATTCTTCTGTTGAATTTCGTCTACACACATAAAGTGTTTTTATTGACCAATTTCCATAGCAGAGGTCCAGTGGATCACTATTCGCTAGGTTAATTATTTTTCCTTGAATGTTTATCCATTCACCAAACTTAAATCAAAAACCTTATGTGATTTGTGATGTTTATTTGTCGCATGATCTTCTATCCGAAATGATTTATTTAGATTTCACAAAAAAAAGAAAGAAGTATTGTTGCTATCTATCATCTCTTTTCATTTCAGCTAATTCAAGAGCGGTATTGCCTATATACGTGCACGATTTTAAGATAATTTATTATTTATACTGTATAATTACATTCCAGTTATACTAGTTATCCTTTTCAATGTTTCATCACGATACAGAACTGTCTTACCATTAAAAGAAAGAAATCAAGTGTGTCGGGTAATCATATGGAGGTACATTTTCTTCTCTTAGCATAATTCAATTGACAGGTCATTCAGGGTAAACTATAAACTCTTAGAAGAAAATAGTTCGGCATACCAAAATCAGAGTATAAATCAAAAACACTTTATAAAACAAGAACTTGTAAGAGACAGATCATTTTAACTTCATGGTAGAATCCAAATTATTTTGCCTTTAGATGACCCTTTCTAAAGAGTTATTTTCAGAAATCGGCAAATCTATAAGCCTATCCTCATCTCCAGATAAACATTCTTCAGTACCTTCTTTGTTAGTCTTGAGTATTGCAATGTACAAAAGAAAATTACAAAAAGTATATTTTTGCCCATTACGTCTCGGCAAAGTAACTAAAACTGTTTGCTAGGTGTGTAAGAAAAGTACATTACGAGAATAACGTAATAAGGAATAAATCCCTCTCCCATCCACCTCTCTCTCTCTCTCCGGAATCTTAATTATATCCAATATTATAAATAATCCTGCAATAGATAAAATGACTCGTTATTAAATTCAATGCCAGAAAAATCTTGACCTAAGTCAAAATAATACCATTAATCATTTAAACATGCATTTAGGAATACTGGTAAAAAGATTATCGGATAAGATAAAAAGGATATATTACACATGGCTAAAATACTATTGTTTCTCATTAGTAATTATGCACATTATACACATCGAGCTCGTAAGTAAACATTTAACTTGCAGGTAATGGTCTCTTTCGGCCTCTTGTAACATAAATAACTATTGTTTCTAATCAATGCTCATTGGTCATTATTCTACAAATTAATGTGTTGTGGAATGGTTTTTCAAATCAGACACAACAGAATTTTTAGATACAATACCTACAATTCCATATATACTGTGTCAATCATTAACTACTCGTTAGTATTCCCTCCATTGAAATTTTTCGTGAAAGAAAAAATCATAAACCCGTAACTCAGATCAGACCATTGTTTTTCTGTTTTCCACAATTTTCAGTTCAAATTGTTTTTTCCACTGTTTTGGAAACAAAAACAATGTATAAATATTTCTACAGCAGGCAAATACGCAAAACCAATACGAGCATGTTCAGGGCATTTTCCGCGCCAGAAACCAAATGGAGAGGAAAACAACATTTTCCAGTTTGAAATTTTCAGACGGATTAAATTACCGTTCAATGTGTTTGCAAGCAAACCAGCTGCATGAATGATATTATAGCCTGTCTAAGATTACCCGATTAAGTTTGCGTAGTGAAATCCGAGTGTTTTTAAATTTTAAGTAATGTTTTACTAAGCATTTAGAACAAGTCTTTCCTTAGTCAAAAGAAATAAGTATTTTCTTAATTTGTTTTATATCGTCCTTCCGGGCGCGTCATGTGCTGTGGTCAATACTCCCGTAACTGACTTGCATGTTTTTATCACAAGAGGTGGCGATATTCTTTCTGCGCTGAATGGTGAGATACAACGCTGACCTACACGACATCTAGCGTTTTCAGAAACCTATAGGTTTTCCGAAGCAAATTTAGCTCCCACCTATTGGCACCTCCCCAGTCTCAACAAGCTCTAAGCTCCCAACTCATTTCCCGACATGTAGCAGTGGTATAATGCGTGTAAGTAAGTGTGGGGAAGTAGGGATGAGGATAGGACAAGGAAGAAGAAGGAAATATAGAGCACGATGCGTGACCCGTTCGCCTGGTGTTTAGTAAAAAAACAGAACACTACCAATCGGAGCAGCTGGTCGATAGAATACTCCTCCAGACAGACACTGCATATTATTTTGAGAGGAAATGAATTTATGCAAGGTATCTTCATTTCTTTCTGTGTATCCTTATTGCTCGAAATTTTAAGATACGTTCCAACTTTCCTAGCAATTTTTCAACCAAACTGATTCTTGTTATTTGAATTTTTTTCTTTATTAAATAATACGTGTTTAAAAATGTCGTGAACGGTTTTTTAAAAAAATCAGAATTATTTTTATTAATTACATTAAATGAAGGAAATGTTTCGGTACACCGCAAATTTCCAGTTGTTTATGTGTATTTTACTAAAAAATGGAATGAAATAAAATCCATTATTGCAAAAGAAGACGATACTTATTCACTCGAATAAGAACCACACGAGGGATGATAGAAGCCTTTCTCTCTGAGATTAAGTATTTTTTATTGACATTATAATTAATTACTAAGCATCTACGATTGCTCATGGGGAGCACGCCAGCTTCCCGTGGTGAGGTCCTGGGTTTAATTCCTTGTCGAAGCAAAAATAGAGTTGTAGCTTTCATTTGAAATCGTCTCAGTTTCTGTAGCTGTGTGACGAAGAAAAACTGAGGTAGGCGGAGTTTGCTAGTTACGATGAAGGAAATACATCATGTTCGCCAGGTGTCCCTCTCACTCTCAAACGTGAATAAAAGGCCCAGGCGTGGGAGATACCTTTAGCTAGCCAGTAAACTAGGACAATCGACTGATCATGCCAAATAAATACATACATAATTAATTACTTTCTACCCGTCTGATAGTTACTGTCATCGAGTAACATCCAATGTCAATGTTAATAATAGTTTAATCTAAATTCAATATCTGATGGCTCTATTTCATAGAAAAATTGAATAATATGACAACTGGGGCGAACCCCTGGGCTCTCGCGCATACTAGAGCAATGGGTTTGAAACCTATATAATTAAGGAGCATGAATGTTTCAATTGTTTTTGGGTGTGTATCACTTCTAAAGCTTTTTTATTTTAAAATTTCTAGCCTGTACCCCGTAACTTCATGTAATTTTCAATATTTCATTTTGGGTCTTCAAACATCAATGAAATGACATTACTGCGAAAAATCAATAACAATTTGGGTCTTAGGTTTCTGATCCTTTACAAGGTGTAATTGATTCATTTAATATTAATAATAATATGCACGTAATTTAGATGATAGTTAAGCTGTCTTTCCTTTCATATTTGTATTGTAGATATTGCATTTTATGGAAAACACATTTTTCACATTTCCTAATTTTTTGGTTCTCTTATAATTGAATTTAAACTAATGTTTCAGAATTAGTATATTAGAACAAACGCTTTTTTATGCACATTGTAGTTTTTTTTTGTATTTTAGGTAGTAGCGTTTGAACCAATCCGAAGTAAAGAATATTTTCCTTAAAATTCAGTTTCCTTTCATATTAAAAACTTAATTACAAAATAATACAAGTATATGTTAATAATTATCAGAAGAATAATTATTATAAATTAGAAGAATAAATTGATATTTGGTCTCCTCTAATATTACTAGATATTTGTTTGCGTCACACAAGGTGCCATCCCTAAATGTCGATTTTCTAGATCATTATTCGAACTATTTTCAAATATTACATAAATTACGCTCTACTTTATGCAACACAAAATATGGTGCTAGATAAGATAGACTTGCAAAGGAGCGCTGGAGACAAAATGTCCAGGAGAACCTGCTATACATTTACAAACTGCAACTTGAGAAACGATGTAAGATCTCAAATAGGAGATAAATTACGCTCTTCTTCAAGTAACATAAAGATAAGATAGAACAGGAAATAATACTGTAGAAAGTGCAAGTCTGTAAATCGAGACAGGATAACGACATAATAGACGATTATTCCAATTGTCCCCAAAGTCGATATTATTCCTGAAGTGCTTCAAATGACAATGCAGAAAAAAGGAGGGCAGTGAAAGTCAGGAAACTGAGACAGAAAAGGTATAGCATTACTGGTATTGCTTTCAAATTGTATTTAAATTACCCTACCTAAAATAACACAAAATAACGACAAAGCAAGAAAGAAGACACAGGAAATGAGTCAGCACAAAGGCAAGCTTTCCAATGGATACTATTCCGGCACAAAAGCGACGCAAATCATTTTCGCGGATCCCCCAGTCGTCGTGCCGGCCAGAGATCACCACGCAGACACGAACCGCCTGGCGGCCGGACATTGCAAAGCTCTCAGCGGAAATGAAAATTTTCCTCTGTTGTCTCCCTTGGCGTGCCGGAATGAGTTTCTATTCATAAAAATAATCACGTTGCACGGCAGCTCTTGGAACATCTAGACCAAACGTCACGGTGGCTGGTTTCCCATGGTGCTGGTGTGGTCTGTAGACGCATTTTTCTTATCTGAACCCGTGCATGGTTAGGCTCTGATATGGTTTGTTTAATTTGAAATGTTCACCTATCAACATTATTGACTTGAAATACCCAAGCCGGGCGTGTT
The DNA here is from genome assembly GCA_031308135.1 of Acheta domesticus. Lineage (NCBI taxonomy): Eukaryota > Metazoa > Arthropoda > Insecta > Orthoptera > Gryllidae > Acheta > Acheta domesticus. The sequence continues at coordinate 105,496,197 of JAHLJT010002406.1, read as the reverse complement.
AATCTGCGCCCGCACGAGCTACTTGCCAGCCTAGGTAGCGCAGCGCCTGTGCGAGCACGGGTAACTTCCCCTGACTCTGCTCACTTTTCCCCTCCAAATCCAGAAAAGAGTTGCACACGAGCAAGCCGAAGCGGTAAACGGTAAGAGGCGGAGAATAGTGGCTGCATACGAAAATTTGCTGCCTAGATTTGTTCTATCAAATAACAGAAATTTGAATTGTGGTTACATTTTTATTTTTACTATTACATACTATTTTTACTATTACATTACTATATCGTATGTTTTATTTTTAAATTCTGCAGAGTATAAACATTTTTTTCCAAGGGAAAGAAATGTTTGAATGGCGAAATCTTTCCTTGTTTCGTTTTTTGTTATATTTTTGTTAATTCGTTCAGTTATTTGTTGTATATAAAGATAACGTTAAATAAAATAACAAATCAGCATTAATTAACAATTCTCACTGATGGAAGGTCAGTTCTTTTAACTTACAAGAATATTTGCCTTTTAAACCTCATAACAACGTAGGAATTTAATGTAATTATTGCATTCTTATGTAAACGGATTACGAAACCAAAATGTTTTCGATTCAAAATGTGTAATTTTACTCTTAATTGAGAATGTTTAAATCTTACTGGCATATTAGCTTTAGTAGGAAAAATAGATGTTAATTTAGCTGTATTTCGGAAACAACTGTCAACTGAATTCTCCAAAAGACTGTCATGAGCCATATGTCCAGTGATGTACCGCCACTCGTTAACAACTTGAACAATTCTTACTTTTAACTCGTGCCAGTTGCTCTATACGCAGTGCTCTCGAACTCTAGTGAGCTAGTTATCATGCCTGTGACCTTGACATGTCTGGTATACGCCAAACACCATTTGGTTTTGTAGGGTAACTGGCGTAGTCATGTAGGCATTTGTTTTTCTGAATATTTTCCTCATGTCTTGGAATGACTATTTTAAACAGCAGGATGGTTCTTTTGGATTCTGTAGTAGCTAGTATCGCTTAATTTAATCCAAGTTTTTGTACTAACAACAATGTTGATATTTTTAGTTATATCATTATTTAGTGCAGTGTTTACCCACATTAAATGTTTTATTTTAAATTCGTGACTGGATTACAATTATCGTGACATCACATGCAATAAACACATCAAAGTATATTTTAAAAACCGAGCACATAGTTTCATACAGCAATAGAGTAATCTGGTATTTAGCATCAACATACTAAATGGTATCTTCTAACAGTAAACTCTACAGATCTTGAGGTTAGGGTCTAGTTTTGTGAAAGTAATAATGTAAAATTAAAATACTCGCATTCTGGATTTAGTGATCGATGAGCTAACTCATCGTTTTCATTTTAGACGATTGATGATGAGGTCTGAGTCCCGACGGTGACAGGACTTTTGACACTAGCCAGAAAGCTTGATCGGGTTCTGTACCCTATCAAACGGGTCACGGACCGCGCGCGATGATCCCTTCCCATTCCTTGTTCTAACCCACCTCTTACACACGCTTACATGCACTAAACTAACACACATGCCGGGAGACCTGTTAGGAGCTTAGAGCTTTGAACCGGCTGGGGTGGTGCCCCACTGATAGGAGATATCTGATTTGAGAAAAACCCGCTAGCTGACGGTAGGTCGGCGCCGGCTCTCGCCCTCCAAGCGGCAAGATCACTGCCAGCTCCCGAGCAAAAAATGCACTATCCTTACGGGACTAATTACCTTAGCAGTTGACGCTCCCAGTATCAGTAGTAATAAATCATATGTAAAAAAGGCGTAAACAATCGACAAACAATGGAAATAAACATTAAATGAGCATGACGTTGAGACGTAAAATTATTTACCGTGGTTCAGAATCACGCAAGCATGCAAATGTAAATCTCAGAAACGACAACATGATATTACTTTAAAATGCTGTATTTAAAATGACGTATTCACTTAAATCTTAATACCTATTACAAGTCGATTACTGTTTACAACTGCATGTTATACATTTTCAAGCAAATGTGGTATCTTTGATCCTTAGCTTCGACAAAGTTCTTCATAGATATATAAATTCGTTATACAATTAATGCAAAATTTGTAAATGTGTTCAATCCTTTATTCCTTGCACAATTTCTCCCGTGTATTGTCAGGAACACAACTCTTCGAAACGATTTGAATGCTGGAAGTTATAAAATCCCATATAGTACTTAAACCCGTTTCTCATTTGTAATCTATTTGTATAATTTGGTATCACCCAATTGTTAATTCATAAATATTTTTAAAAGATTTATTTTGTATTTTATAGTAACTACATACCAAGAAATCGAAACTATGTATCATAACTGGTTATAAACATGAGTAGTTCTAATCAATTACGTGTAAGAGAAGGCGGTTTTGCGTTAAATATTACGAGGAAGAGGTTTTAAGCAACAATTATTAAAGCTGTCACTTGTCAAAAACTCATGTAAATTTTATTCTGAGAGAAAGAAGGAAAAGTAAGGTGATTGTCTAATCGAAATACCAGAGTTCATCAAAAGAGCCAAGAGAAGGAGCTATAAAGGGGAGTGAAAGAAACAGATGTATTAAGACGAAGAATCAAAGAGAGTGAAAGTGACCGAGAGAAGCATCGGAAGTAAATAAAGAAACAGGGAGAGGGAATAGAAGTCCGGAGAGACAAAATGGGGGGGGAGAGAAAGTTAGTGAGACGAACGTGTGAATGAAATATTTCGAATCCTGGTTTGATCTTATGGAGAGAACGAGAAGTACCAAGAGAGGTAAATATTTGAAGGGAGAATAAAACACAAGAGGAAGGAGATATAGAAGGAGGGGGGTAGAAAGAGGAGATAGGAAGCTTAGGAGACGTGTACGAGAAAAGATGGGAGAAAGACAGTAGAAAAGGATTTTGTAGAATACAGATTTAGTGGAAAAGACAGAGTTAAATTCAATCAGGAGATAAAGTGAAAGTCGAAAGGAGAAGAGGCGTAGGAGTAGAATGAAACAGAGAGGGTGAGAGAGAGAGGAGGGAGTCGAATCTGTTTGAAATACGGCTCGAAGAGGGCGTGGAGACGTCCTCGATGGTGGAGGCGCGGAGGGAGGCTGGGAGGCGTTGCGGCGCACGGGGGCGTTACCTACGACCCAATTCCCCGCGCGCCTCCATCCCCGGCCCCGCCCTAACTGCGCTTTACGAGGCACGCAAATTCCACGCGCGACGTCTAGAGCCTCCTGTGCCGCCAGGGGCCCCGCCCCGCCCCTCCCCTCTGCCACTCCACCCGGCCACCTGCCGCTCCCGCTCTCGTCTCCTCTCTCGTCCAGCCCGCCCCGTCCTGCCACTCCTCACCTCACCCCGCTCCCCTCCTTCCTTCACGCTTCATCACTCCCCGCACCTGCCCCGCTCCGCGTCACTCCACCCTTCCCCTCCTCATCGTCCAGTGACGCCTCGCTCTGCTGCACCTCCTTCCTTCTACCCTCGTCCCCCCACTCCTTCTCACTGTTTGTCTCTCTCACTCTCTCTCTCCCTCTTTCGTCCTTTTCTGTTCAGCGTCACAACGCACTTCCTCACCCCCTTCTTCAAACCAATCTTCAATGTGGCCTGCACTGCTCGCATTGTCCCATCCTACTCTTCTCTACACTAATCTGACCCATCCTGCTCCGCCCGCCCCACCCCGCCTTGTCCCTTCCCGCCCCCCTATCCCCACCCCTCCGTACCCTCCAGATCCGTCACCCTCTCATCCCCTCCGCTCTTCCTCCTCAATCCTCTCCCCTGTCCGACCATCTTTCCGCATTTTCCGCGCTTGCACTTCTCTTCAACCCTTCAATCCCTGCCTCCCATCCTGTGCTCCTTTCGAAGCCCGCGATCCCCCCACCGCCGCGGCAGGCACAGTCGTCCGACACCCGGCTCAGGCGCGTGCGCCGGGGTACGCGGCGGCAGAGGTTGCGGAGGCTCGGGGGCACATAGGCTTCCAGGGACGCATTGCACGTCCCGGGGCAACCTAAAAGAAAGAGGAGCGCGGTCAGAATGCACGGCGTTTCTCACGGCTGGCGGAGAGAATAACAGTGATGATTAAATGATTAATTCGTGATTCCGGGCGCGTTTTCTGCTACACTCATTGGTCCCGTAAGTCTTGTGGATGTTTCTATCACGGGAAGTGGTGGTGGTCTTACCCTGCGGGATAGTGAGATCCGGCCCCGATCTACTAATCCGTTTGCGAGGTTTTCCCTATTCAGGTGTCTCCCCACAGAAAGGTACCGCCCCAGGAGGGACTATCTCTAAGCTCTCGACTGGTCTCCCGAAATGTAGTGCATGTACGTTACGTGTGTGTGAATAAGGGCTGAAGAAAAAGGAAGGAAAGATAGCGCGCTGTCCGTGTCCTGTTTATTACGGTATTGCTCCGGCATTCGCCTGGTACTGATCGGAGGAACCTCGAAAAACTACCCATCAGAGGAGCCAGCCGCTATAATTGTCCTCCATCAGTTGCGATATCTCAGAACATCAGATGATTTCACTTCAGCCGGTGAAAGAAAAAGAAAATCCAAATGAATTGTCAGTTGATTGAGACAACGAAACATGACTGATTTTATTCTGACGTATTCCTCAAGTAAAAAGTTATGTTTGATCAGCTGTACCGAAAATGTGGATATATTTTCTTAAGAACTTTGTGTAACACACTTTCACCTTTTATGTAATTATGTTCCCTTCTCCAGCTTCTTCTATATAATTTTTTTCACATTCACGTTTCCATTACCTTCAGTGCCAACCTATCCAACTGTGCCTTACTTAGATAAACAAAACAATTGTTTATTTTGCATTTTTTCGCTCTACGCAACACATAAGTTCTGATAACATTCCACATTAAGACAACCATCAACAAGGGGCACCGCTAAGGAAGTAACGAAGTACCTGCCAACCCGATGTCTTCACTTCGTCGACGGCAACCGTAATTCGCACTTCCCTTAACAGTAACCGTCGCGCGCCGTAAAGACCCATCGGCGAGATTAGCGGGCTGGCAAGGGATTGCGGGGAATCCCCGTTACGCACTGGAGAGTCCGCGTTTAGTGCGTCCGTAACGGAAGAGTCAGATAGGGATCCCACACGCACTCCACGCAGCCCGCCGCGCTTCAACTCTCCTGTTCCCGCCCCATTTTCCAAAAGCCACGATAATATCACTTATAATAATCATCAGGAGTTAGGCACAATTGCCCGGATTACGTATATCACGAAAATGCAAGAATGGCGTCATTTAATTAATCTTTGAGAGAATTATAATTCAACTACCTTTCGTGACAGATGGTATTACCTACCAGAGCCACTTTAATAGGATGAATCTGTAATAAAATGGAATAATACGTTGCCTTTTTACGAATCACTCCAAAAGACAATATTAGATGTATGTTTCCTCAATACATAAGTCTCTGACTTGATGAGAGCCATGTGTCCAGTTAATTGTATTGGAAACTGATCAATGATCTACCAGACTCGGACACGACCCAAAATACTTGACCCAACCTGTCTCGAACCGACTCGACCCGTTCCGACTCGACCCCCTACTCGACCCGTCCCGCCTCGATTAGATTTGAATACCCGACTTTTATTACTAATAGACCGGATTCGAACCAACTCTTGATTCCATCCAACTCTGATTCGAGCCGGGTGTTGACGTACTTCAGGGAGTTCACCGCCTCCTTCCGCATTGCTGTGCCGGAGCGCCTCCCCTTCCCGCCGCGCAGGTGCCGCCTCCGCCGCTTGTCTCCTTGTTTAGTGCTGTCGCCTTGGCCGTCGCGGGGCCCGCCTTAGTAGTTGGCCCGCCAGCGCCCGGCGCGCCGCCTGCACCTGGGCGCCGCGGCGCCGCCGCCGCCGGCAGACAGCGCGGGCGGCGCCGCCCCGAGATTAATAGCGGGCGCGCGGAGCGGCGGGGCCCAGGCCCCGCGTCGACGCCGACAGCCATGTGGAAAGGGGGGTAGCGACGGTGGAGGTGGTGGTGGCGGTGATAAGGGTAGGGTCGGTGATGAGGACCGGATCGGAAGAGACGGTGACGAGGGCGGGGATGGCGACGTGGGTGGGGACTGTGGCGAGGGTGGAGACTGTGACGAGGGTGGAGACGGTGACGAGAATGGGGTCGGTGATGAGAGTGGGAACGGTGATGAGGGTGGAAATGGTGACGAGGATGAAGACTGTAACAAGGGTGGGAACGGTGACGAGGGTGGAGACGGTGACGAGGGTGGGGACGGTGACGAGGGTGGGGACGGTGACGAGGGTGGGGACGGTGACGAGGGTGGGGACGGTGTCGAGGGTGGGGACGGTGACGAGGGTGGGGACGGTGACGAGGGTGGGGACGGTGACGAGGGTGGGGACGGTGACGAGGGTGGGGACGGTGACGAGGGTGGGGACGGTGTCGAGGGTGGGGACGGTGACGAGGGTGGGGACGGTGACGAGGGTGGGGACGGTGACGAGGGTGGGGACAGTGACGAGGGTGGGGACGGTGACGAGGGTGGGGACGGTGACGAGAGTGGGGTCGGTGACTAGGGTGGGAACGGGAAGGAGGGTGGGGACGGTGACGAGAGTGGGGTCGCGACGAGGGGGGGACGGTGACGAAAGTGGGGTCGGTGAACTGGGGGGACGAGGAGGAGGGTGGGGACGGTGACGAGGGAGGGTTCGCTGACGAGGGCCGTGTCGGTGACGAGGATGATGGTGGTGTCGAGAACGGGGACGGGAATGGGAAGGGCTCTAAACTTCGATTTTTCTATAGTGGTCGATGGCATTAGGTCATTGTTATATCTACTGCCGAATAAAATGACTCTTTTTAACATGGTAAGCACATTTCTGAGGCCATGAGCCCCGCTGAGAAGGATGTTCGCGAATTATTTAAAAAGATTAATTTTATGAGACAGGAGGTGTAACAATGCCCTCATGTCATCGGACACTATAGAAAAATCAAAGAAGAGTATGGAGTCAGAAGGCGAAAACGGCGAGGAGGATGGTGGGGACAACGTGGGCGATGTTGAAGGCAGGGCGGGGTGATGGTGAAGGAGAACAGCTGGCAGGAACACGATTGTTCATGCGAGCAGCGAAAATGTTTCGTCGTCTGTTCTCATGGCTAGCCTTGGAGTTGTTGGAGTTTGGAGCAGGGTCAGAGTGCGCGAGGCCAAAAATTGCGAGGACAATAAGAGCAAGGTGGGTTGATTGTAACTTGTGGCATTATTGGTTTCTCCTTCCACCACGTGCCCTGTCTGAACTTCGTCCAATCTCTCTCTACATTATTTCATTAAGCATTACGAATGGATTTCATACTTTATTAAGAAAATCACATTGCGGAAAAGCATTAAATGTTATGTGACAAATTCATTAATTTAACGTTTATTGCCTTTTTAAATAATAATACTGCTTACAATTAACCAGTGCACATGCAGTTTCCAAAACACGTTCCACTGCGACACAAATTGACATCGTTCATAATATTAAAACGGTATGTCATTGTTCCTCAAAACCAGCTTTTTGACTCCACTCCACTCTGAGAGCTCTAGTCATGCTTAAGATATATTTTACAAAATATTTTGTGGGCCCATCTGTCACACTTTTTGTGAATTCGGCTATTTTGGATATTCTACTCACTCTGAATATCCAGTTTCATCCAACAGGACAGTCAGAAAGTTCAAGAAATTTAATTTTTTTAAGTACTTACTGAATTTACAGATACATATTTTGGGGAAATATGTGGGAAATGCAAAGAACATGTAATAGAACGTGAGAACCATCTAGGTAACATTAGATCCCGTTAGACCCCGGGCTCCTTACTCGGTCACCCAACCAAACCTTGAAATCGCTTAACGTTCTTGACTTTACGTAGTTAACGAATTCGGCTAGCGATACCGATTTCACAGTCTTGGCATTTCAGTAGAACCGCCTGAGCATTCGCCTGGATGATTGAGGGATGCGTTTACGGATGGCAACGGTTCCATTGATCCCCTTCTACTGGTATTCGACTGTTAAATTCTTTGACACTAAATGATTAGTTGATGCAATTAGTTTATTATGTTAATCTTTATTGCATGAGTACATGTTTTGAAAATGAACGACGTTAGGAGTGAGTTTTCAAATTTGTACGAATGCAATAAAGCAACATTATAAACGAGTTGCATACACTATATTTTTGGTATAGCAGCATTATAAGTTTATAAGAGAATCAAACATAATTTTGCGCAACAACTTTCTTGTGACGTCTCAGGTATTTGACGTCTCAGGTATGACGTCTCAGGTATGTGGGAGAAAACGGTGTTCGGCTATTCCGTTTACCGCTACCTCCGCATGACTCTCTCGCTGCGATTGACTGAATGTGTGATGACGCAATCATTCGTGCCGTAAAATGCTAATATGCTCTCTTTTCTGCAATGAAAGGCCTTTTTATGAACGATTTCTTTCCACGCAAAAAGTCTTTGATAATGCCGGTACACAAAAAATCAAATTATATTACTTCCACTAAAAATTATTACTAATTCCACTTTATCTCTCCGTTATACACACACATCGTTATTATGGACAATAAAACAAATGTTCCTGAAAGTATTCGAGATTATTTTTTATAAAATTAAAAACCTCATTAACGAAGCTTCAAAATATGTTCACATTATCACAGCAAATAATTTAATTAAAACTAATGGTCGCACGATTAAATATTTAGCACTTTCCGATAATCGTAATGTGTGTTCACACTCGCCAGTGGTTTGATAGCTACTCACAATCCGAGAAGCGAACAAGGTCCACCCTGACATACATTTGTTTTGATAGAAACGTACTGCATAATTTTCGCAGATTTATTAGAACCAGTAATATTTACAGTATGTGCTTGATTTATGAAGACTGCACGTTTATGAAAAATAAAATGCAAAGAGGTTTACTAAAATACATTGAAATGGTATTTTTATCTTTGTACAAACCTCAGTATGTGTTTTAATTCAATAGTTTACCATCTGCGACAAATAAGCACTGCTTTGATAGGAATAAGATAAAATATATATTGCTTGCTAAGAATTTTAATAGATAGAATATCGCGATTAACTTTCTTTTTTTCCTTCTTGAAAGATATTTCTTCCTATGTCGCTTTGCTTCTTTGGAACTACGATGCTCATTTTTTCCAATCTTCGATCTAGCCTTTGAACCGCTAGACAAGACTTTAGAGATGGGTCCAGCCGGTGACTGCGCATCGTTTTTGCCGTAACATCTGCCAATACCGACGCCATATCATCAATTTGAGCTGAGCAGTATGCACTTAAAGAAGGCGGATACGTTTAACGCTCCCGCGAAGTGTCAGTTAGATCCCCTTTCTTCAAGAGAAGAGAAGAGTGTGGCTCGTGGTAGCGATAAGAAGACCCAGACACGAGCTCTATTTACAATATGATTATTTACAAGATTTTTACAACTATGTACAGCTCTGGGGTTATGTTCGATGTACCTCCGTTACTCCCACGCATACTGCTCTCCATCCCCTGGCTGGTGCATCCTCCACCCAGACGCTTTACCGCGCCGGAACCCGGACACTCAGTGTAACGCACTCGCAGTGTCATAACGGGCACACGTCCGCCTTCGGAATTAGCAGTTCCGACCGCACGCGAGGCAAACCTAAAGCGAAGTCCCTCTGCCTGGCATCTCTGCTATCAGATTTTTGGCGGCCACGTGATAGCCCACACCCTCCCTCCTATCGGCGAGCACATAGACCAATGATGTCAAGGTCGATGCCACGAGCGGGAGTCCGTGGCACGAGTGCCACGACGAAATCACCCCTTCACGCAGATCACCACCCCGCCCAGAGACAACGCCATCTCTATTGTAAAACGGCGAGGTTACTAATAGTTTCCTTTCCCTACGCTAGTTGCGCAGAGTAGCTCGTGGCATGCTACCGAGCCACGACGCGTGCAGTAGAATACCTTGACACCACTGACATTGACCCTCTTGGGTCTTGGAGGGGGGACTCAGCTAGCCCTTCTTTTGCGCCGCCCTTCGTCCCCCCGTGGTCAACAGCATTCCAAAGCCCTCTAGCACGTCCGGAAGCCTGACTGCGAAGTGATGACCTTACAATAGTGCAGCAGAAATTCATTAAAGAATGGGCCACCATACGATGTAATTTTGTTAACGTGTTCGTCTTGTTACTGCTCTCTTTTCGTGCCAAACATTTTTATTGATATCAAGAAATAATCATATACATATCGAGTCGGTTGCGAACCACCGTCAGGTACGGATCGGTACAGTGCGGCGAATGCCGACAAGTTTAGGTTAAGTGAGTAATCTTGTTTTGTTTTTTTTCTGTTCAATCTGTTTTTGAAGTGATAGTGGCTCAATCAAAAACTGTATAGTAAAGTTTACACGTAGCGGGGGCAGTGTTTTACTGCCTTCCACGAATCATAATTGATAATGGATACTCCAAAGGAAATGAAAACTACAGTGACATCAGAACATCAACAGAAATCGTATGCCAATGTACTACAGGACAGCATGTTCCCCAAAAAAGAAAGTGCTATAATTATTGATTCTGTGGAAGGAATAAACATTCAAGAATATACTGTAGCAATAGGACAAATAGTTGGACCTGAAAATATACGGTATGTATCTCGTATTTCTCAAGGTAGAATATGTTTATACCTCGCCAATCCAAGTATAGCAGATAAAGTAACTACAGAAGGTCGCAACAAAATAAGAATTAAGAATCATGATCTGGAAATACGACCTCTGGTCACTAAGACCAAAAGAGTAATATTTCTAATGTTTGCCCAGTGATACCAAATTACATACTTATTGAAAAACTCAAAGAATTTGATATAAACACCAGTGCAACTATTACCTATATTAAAGCAGGTATAAACAGTCCTGGCTACCAACATATTTTAAGCTTCAGAAGACAAATATATCTACAACCAAATGAAATAGACAAGCTTCCTGAATATATGACTGTCATCTATGATTCTACAAAGTATTATGTATACATCTCCACAGATAAAATAAGTTGTTTCTTGTGTCAGCAAGAGGGTCATACAGCCAATACTGCACAAGCTCTGGCAATGACCAGTCAAGAACTGATAATGTACAATTAGAACCTAATGAAATTGAGAGTCAGGACAAGAATATTGATGGAAGCAATGATGTACAGGTTATGGAGCAGGATAACAATTTGACTGCTGCTAGTAAAAGCAAGGAAAGTAAACAAAAGGAAAATATGGAGGATGAAAAGAATGCTCCTACTAGGTATCAAGAAAATATTAAACATAGTGGTACAACTTACAACTCATCTAGTTCTTCCTCAACAAATATGGAAAATGTGGAAAACAAGTTACAACCAGAAATAGATGCACCCAGAACCCAGGAGGTGGACAAAGGGAAAAGATTGCATTCATCAAATAACTCCAGCATCTCAGATAGTAATGAAGTCCCAGTACGTCCTCAGAATGTTAATAAGAAAGTGAAAACTTCTTCAGTACCTGAAGATCTGGTACAACATATCAGTGAAATACAAAATCAAATTGCAGATTCATTAATTTCAATTTTCCCCATCCCAATGGAAAGTGCTATTGATTTTATAGTCAAATCCTATGATCATGCATATAAAGATATTCCAATGTTTGCCAAACAATACACAGACAATTTACCTGGTCTAGTTGTCATGTTACAAGAGATACATAGATATATAAATAAAAGAAATGTTAAAAGAAGATTAACTACAATAATAAAAAAATTGCTAAACATTGAACATGAGTCTGATATATCAGTTGAAGAGATTGAAAACAAAAACTAGCTATGACAGGAAGACCAAGTCAACATAAACGCACAAGCTGTGATTTAAAAATATTATTTTGGAATACAAGAAGTATCCTCAGAAGAACAGAGGAACTGCAGAAGATCTTAGAAAATATGGACATTGTTATTTGTGTTGAGACTTGGCTTTCAGAAAATAGTAGTGTAAGTAATATTGATTTTCCAGGTTTTGTAATAGTCAGAAAAGATAAAGTTCAGCAAAGAGGTGGAGGAATAATTTTCATTGTGAAGAAAAATATAGCATTTGTAGAGATTAAAGACCTAAAATATCCATACAGTATGTGTGAACTATGTGGAATTAAAATCACTAACGTCAAAGAGAACCTGAATATCATTGCTTGTTACAAGCCTCCAAAATATAATTTAAGTCAGGAAGATTGGGACTCAATAATGGGAAATGCTTATCCAAACAGTAAAAGTATAATCATGGGCGACTTTAATGCTCACAATCAGTTGTGGAATTGTCGCCTTAATAAAGCAGATGGAAACATGTTAAATAATAGTGCTAATACACATAACCTGTTTCTGCATAATTCAAACTCCCATTCTTATGTGGACTTTACTACAGGTGCTAAATCTAACATTGATTTAGTTTTTTCTACAACTGATATTGCACACCAAATTCAAGTGAAAGTAGAAAATGAAACCTGGGGATCAGACCACTTCCCAGTATATATAAATGTATGTGTGGAAAAAAATTACTATCACAAGAAAACATTTAAAATACATACAAAGAAAACAGATTGGGAGAAAGTGAGAAAAAATCTTCAAGAAAGTTATTATCAATTTGGAATGCCAGAATATGTTAATTCCACTGGTACTGGTAAATACAATATCTTTGTTGATATTGTGACAAAGGCAGTTCAAGTCAACACTCCTCTGGTTAAAAAAAGAATTAATAAAAATTATCAAAATCCGGTGCCCTGGTGGGATGAAGAGTGTGATAAAATGAAAAGGTTAAGAAAGGCAGCTTACAGAAAATGGGAATTTACCAAAGAAATGAAAGATCTAATTGAATATAAAAGGAATGTAGCGTGTGCAAAAAGACTATTCAAACGGAAAAAAATTGAAAGTTTTAGGAACTTTGCACAATCAATAAATATTAATTCCAATCTAACATATACATGGAATAAAGCAAAAATCTTCAAGAATAATGGGTCAAAATAAAGACTAATAATGTTCATGAAAATCTACAACAAGAAAAAAAGGTGGTAAGTGCGTTATCAAAAATATGCCCACCTTGGGTTCCCACAAATCCCAGTGTGCTGCCTGTTTGTCAATATAATCCCTTCTAGAAAATCCCTTCAACTATGAGGAATATAGCAGAGCCATGAAAACTAGGAATAAAATCTCTGCTCCTGGCATTGATGGTATTAATTATGAATTACTGACTAACTTACCTGTTAAATATCACATTATTCTCCTAGATATTTTTAATAGAATGTATTTAGAAAAGAATTACCCAAACAGTTGGAGGGAAACATATGTTCATTTCATTGATAAGGCAAATGGCAATCTAAGACCCTTGGCTCTTACATCATGCATTTGTAAATTATTTGATAAAATGGTAACTGAAAGGTTAAAGTGGTGGTTAGAAAAAAATAATGTAATAACAAAGAATCAAACTGGGTTCAGACAAGGTATGTCTTGTGCTGATAATATTACTGCCCTGAACTTATATGTTGAAGATGCATTTATGCATAAAGATGATGTTCTTGCTGCTTTTTTAGATGTAAGTGAAGCATTTGATAATGTTAATAGTGATTTACTTATGGAAATGTTAGCTGAAATAGGATGCTCTGAACGCATGATAATATTTTACAAATTTTTGACCAGTAAGAGATATGTATACACTAACATGATGGGGAATGAAGCTTGTAATGTTTATAAAGGTGTGGCTCAAGGAGGGGTGTCTAGTCCTACTTTATTTACATTGTATATATCTAAAATAATGAATGATCTTTCAGAGTGTATTCAAATATCTCAATTTGCTGATGATATTGCTATCTATATGAAAACTAAAAGACCGGGCATTGATAAACAAATAATGGAGAATTCTATTGAAACTGTAAAAGAAGAGTTATTAAAATTAGGGCTTGAGCTTTCACCTCACAAAACAGTTTTTATTCAGTTTAATCAAAGAAACATACTCCCTGGGGAAACTGAGATTTGTGTTGGAGGTACTAGAATAAAAACTGCTGAATCTGTTCGGTTCCTAGGTCTTATATTTGATTTTCGAAAAACGTTCATGCCACATATAAGATATGTACAAGAAAAATGTTGTAGAACAATAAATATTATTAAATTTCTCAGAGGTACGTGGTGGGGTGCTGAGCCTGTTACCCTGCTAAATTTTTAAGAGTTTTGTCAGATCTATAATAGATTATGGCTGTTTTGTTTTTTATCCCAAGCAAAAACATTTGAAGTTCAATTAGAAAGGATACAATACACATCAATTAGATTAGCCCTAGGATATAGGAATAGCACTCCCACTAATGTACTTTTGGCTGAATCCAAATTAATGAGAATTGAGGATCGTGTAAAATATTTATGTAATAAATTCTTAATTAAGAGTATTACTCATAAAAATTCAGTAACATATGAAGGAATTCAAAACTACTTAAAAATATTACAATGGATCATAGGAAAAAAGTCCATGTATTACAGCATTGTATGAAAAATATTATATGTCTAGACAAAATTGTTTTAGCTGATCAAAATTTTCCACTTTATAAGTTTAATTATGATACCTTAATGTATCATGTAAACATGGATAAAGAATATGGAGAATTGTTAATGAGAGCAAAGAATCCTAATGAATTATTTCAAAAATCAAAACTCAGTTCACAGGCTATGTCCATTTACACTGATGGAAGTAAAGTTCAGACTGCCAAAGCAGTTGGAACTGCATGTGTCTGTCCTGATATCAATGTTAATGTCATTAGAAGTCTACATCCATATGCATCAATATTCACAGCAGAATGCATTGCTATCAGAGATGCAATGGACATAGCTTTGGAACACAAAGACAGAGATGTTGATATTTACACTGATTCACTTAGTGTGCTATTAACTTTAGAAAAAAAAAGACAGTAAAATATAAGGACTAATTATTATTTACTAGACATCAAAAAGAAGTTAAAGGAATTTCATGCAGATAGTAAACTTTAAGGTTAAAATTACATGGATACCTGCACACAAAGGAATTAGTGGAAATGAAATGGCTGACTTGTTGGCAAAAACAGCTACAAACTAAGATACCTTCAAAAACTGAAAATACCTCACACTGATATACATTATATTTTTAAGAGAAATGCAATGAAGGAAACTATTAAAAGTATTAAGCAAGCAGCTAACATCAAAAGCAAGGATATTTTGCATCATATTATAAAGAAGCAGAGAGACCTTGGTTTCATGGAAAATCCATTGAGAGAGATTTTGCTTCTATGGTAAACAGATGTAGAGCTGGACATTATAGTTTAAACTCTTCATTATTTAGAGTTAAATTGATATCTGATCCAACATGTCATTGTGGATACTATAATCAGGATCTTAATCATGTAATATGGCAATGTTCAGTATATAAAGAGGAAAGGGTATATTTAATTAAAAACTACAGAAGATTAAGATATTTTTACCACTAGATGTCAAAATGTTCCTTGCCCAACCCAATAGTAGAGGTATGAAATACATTTATACTTTTTTAGTATCATGTAAACTAAAGGTATAAGATTGTTACATAGATTACTGTAATGTTGAGAAATTGATACTTTTTTCATAATGTAAAGCAATAATGTAAAACTAATCCAATGTTATAAAGAGATGAAATGTATAATTTAAGAAAAGCAAATAACTTCCTTAAGGAAGTTAAAAAGCTTTAATTAAAAAAAAAAAAT